>SJYC01032216.1:0-11293 GCA_006408675.1 Madoqua kirkii | reverse complement strand
TACTACAAATTCCCCTATCCCAGTTCCTATTTCCTCTCAAATATCTGAGGAAAATTATCCAAAAGTTTGTCTCCTTACACAGGTGAAAGTCATTCTATTCTGCATCACTTTGAAGTGAAGCCAGTGTAAAGTACCATAGAATTTCTACTAAATTAATTAATCAATTTTTATAGCTTTTGGATTTTTTAAGTATTTAAAATCTTTATTTAAATGTGAAGCAATCATGAACTTAGGGAAAAGATAAGTACAGTACAAAGACCTTTTTCTCCTGAGACACTTAAGAAGAGATTGCCAGCCCAAAATGCTTTAGTTTATATTTTCTATAAACAAGGATATTATCCTATGTAACCACAATACAAGCATCAGTTTAAGAAAGTTAGCATTGATATATTATTACAACCTAATCCGGAGGGCAGTGGGATTATGCTGATGGATGTTGATATACTTTCCCTGACTCCGAGAGCCAAGATAAAAGGGCCAAGAATCTGTCACAATCAATGACCTTAGTACAATCTCATTCTCTGTCTTTTAGTTTAGAGGCATAGGTAACCTCCAGGGGATCTTCCAGTTAGAATCCATGTCTTCTGCACTACAGACAGATTCTTTACCTGCTGAATAACCAGGGAAGACCAACCTAAATGGAGCTGCCTCAATTTCTAATACATTACAATTATGACTGTTCCTGGTAACATTATTTACTCCTTGGGCCTTAGAACCACCAAAATCACAGAGGCTCAATCATTGATGAGTTATTAGGTCTAATGGTGAGGAAAGTCACACTCACCCTTTTGTAACAGGTTCTTGGCCCTTATATCTCAGCTCTTGGGGAGATATCCACTGGTTTAAACCAAGGCTCATATCTTGTGGAATGACATGTGGTGTATGTCTTATACTTTATCTCCTAGAGGGAGGCGGCTTTTCTCTTTGCTGACATTGGGGCTGAGTCATTAGTAAGACAGTCCACGTTTCTTTTGGTCTGGACACTTTGGAATCAGGGAAAACAGATCAAGATCCATAAGCATAATCTCACAGTCCCACTTTTCTAACTATGACTTCCGTAGTGGCTCAGATGTTAAAGAGTCGGCCTGTAATGCAGGAGACCCTGGTTCAATCCCTGGGCCAGGAAGATCCCTTGGAGAAGGAAATGCAACCCACTCTATTATTTTTGCCTGGAAAACCAAAAGTATGGAATGGCCTGGCAGGCTACAGTCCATAGGGTAACAAAGAGTTGGATACAACTGAGTGACCTCACTTCTTTACTTCATTGTCATAATGTTGGAAAACTGTGTTGTGAAAGATAGCGTGATGTTGAAGTTATTAGATAAGAAATGGTGCTTATAGAAACACTTTGAGCAAAGAAAGCGAAGTCCATACCTGAACGTATGGCTATCTCAATAAAGGAAAAAAAAAAATTCTACTTGTTTCATGGTAGGAAGAACATAATGTAGTTTCCTCAGGTTATTCCATTGAAGCAATTAGCCAGTATGAGTCGATAACATCTTTCTTTCTAAGTAATGTGGAAAATTAGATGTATTGTTCAAACTTCTGCCGAAAAGATAGACTTCCTACTACCATTTTTTATAGGGTGATGATTTTAAGATATATGTTCAGATGCTTTGACACTCCTCTCGATATTGGGAGATTTATGGTCCCTTCTTTGAACCTAGGAAGATTTGTGAATGATGTGTCTAGTGGAATACAGATAAAGTAACATTATGTGACTTGTGAAGATAGATTCTACAAGGCTAACTAACTTTTGTTTCACTCATTGAGAACATTCACTTTGAAGCCCTTCAGTTCAATTCAGTCACTCAGTTGTGTCCAACTTTTTGCAACCCCATGAATTGCAGCACGCCAGGCCTCCCTCCATCACCAACCCCTGGAGTTCACTCAGATTCACATCCATCGAGTCAGTGATGCCATCTAGCCATCTCATCCTCGGTCGTCCCCTTCTCCTCCTTCCCCCAATCCTCCCCAGCATCAAATTCTTTTCCAATGAGTCTACTCTTTACATGAGGTGGCCAAAGTACTGGAGTTTCAGCTTTAGCATCATTCCTTCCAAAGAAATCTCAGAGCTGATTTCCTTCAGAATGGACTGGTTGGATCTCCTTGCAGTCCAAGGGACTCTCAAGAGTCTTCTCCAACACCACAGTTCAAAAGCATCAATTCTTCAGCGCTCAGCTTTCTTCACAGTCCAACTCTCACATCCATACATGACTACAGGAAAAACCATAGCTTTGACTAGGTGGACCTTTGTTGGAAAAATAATGTCTCTGCTTTTGAATATGCTGTCTAGGTTTGTCATAATTTTTCTTCCAAGGAGTAAGTGTCTTTTAATTTCATGGCTGCAGTCACCACCTGCAGTGATTTTGCAGACCAAAAAAAGTCTGACACTGTTTCCACTGTTTCCCCATCTATTGAAGCCCTTAGCCACCATACTAAAACTCCAATCTTTTTTAGCCACTATGTTACAAGAGTCAGTGAATAGAGTTTCTTCCAGTTGACCACCTCAGGTAAGTATATCCTTCCTCTTATTCTTGCCTAGTCAATTGGCATACGAGTGAAGCCATCTTGAACATTCCAGACCAGACATTCACCAATTGGCACCATATAGAACAGATGATCCACCCAGCTTAGCCCTTCCCAAGTTTCTGACCCATAAAATCATGATATGTAATAAAACAATTATTGTTTTTCAGTTGTTGCACCACAGTGGATAACCAGAGTACAGAATGACCTCCTGAGTCACTTCAGCTTTAATCGACTAAAAATTCACTTCTGCTCCTACCATCCAAAATTGAAATCCACACATCTTAATATTCATTAACTAATCTTTAGGAACTCCTCACAGGCCCTTAGGCATTTTTTAAAAAAGCTTTGCTGCATCAGAATTAAGTACTATGGGGATTTCAATGATGCTTGCTTACAAATAACTTGTGACTTTGGGAGCTGAGTTCATGCTATTTTAATTAACGATGCAATGATGCAACACCCCTCAACTCTTTAAATCACTGTATCTCATAACACTAAAGATTAGGAGTTGAAGTAATATGTTCATGGTTTCCTCATTTTTAGATATTCTTTCTCTGCAAAGACTCACTGGTAAACCGGGAGGGTCCAATAGAGAAAGCAGAAGTCAATGAAGCATCCAGTCACTGCTGCAAATAAACACAAAAGAGAGAAATGAAGCAATATCCTGGCCTAATTCCTCCCTGTCCTTTAATCACCTAAGCATTATGTTGATCAAACACAATTATTCATTTAAGTGAGGCCATGTGATCATTCCACAGGGCTCAGCATCCTGAGGCAGAGAACACAATCAAAACAAATAAACAAAACTGAGAATATGGTTTAGCACAGTGAAATCAATGCTATTGAACAGTACATTATATCCCTGACTTGAAGGACATAAGAATCCATAACATTCTGAAAAGCTACAGGCTGTTTCCAGGCATAGGAACATTTAAGAAGTATCTGCGCATGAGTACTTAAACACAATTATTAATCATTTTGTGCCAAACATTTTTTCGGATAATACTAGAATTGAGAGTCTATTGGCCAGAAAGGATATCAAACCAGTCAGTCCTATAGAAAATCAACCCTGATTATTCATTGGAAGGACGTAGGCTGAAGCTGAAGCTCCAATACTTTGGCTACCTGAAGTGAATAGCCAAATCATTGAAAAAACCTTGATGCTGGGAAGGATTGAAGGCAGGAGAAGTAGATGGCAGAGGATGAGATGGTTGGATGGACGGAATCTTTGATTCACTGGACATGGGTTTGAGCAAACTCTATGAGATAGTGAGGAACAGGGAGACCTGGAGTGCTGCAGACCATGGGATCACAGAGTTGGACATGACGGAAGGACTGAATAACAAGCCATTCAACCACAACCAGAGAAGAACATTTCTAGGCTAAATAGTAGGACTTGTGGCTGATTCTGTTGAGATCTACCTACTGCTTCCTGCCCTGTCCTAGAATTTGAACTGGCAACCATTCTGTAGGCAGTGCATGATTACCTAGATGCAATCTTATTGCCCATGTATTAGATCCTGTATATACAGGATACAGAGTATAACATAGCTCTAGGAAAGAAACTGAATATTAGGTGCACCAAACCTGAATATTAGGTAAGGAAGCTTGGCTTATAAATATAATTTTGTGAATATATCAAGTAGTCTGATGTTTTTCAGGGTGATATATTTGGAAATAGGGGCTTCCCTGGTGGCTTAGAAATAAAGAAATCACCTGCCAGTGCAAGAGATACAGGTTCAATCCCTGAGTCAGGAAGATCCCCTGGAAAAAGAAATGGCAACCCACTAAAATATTCTTGCCTGAAAAATCCAATGGCTAGAGGAGCTAGCAGGCTATAGTCCATGGTTGACAAAAGAGTTGGTCATTATTTAGGGACTAAACAACAACAGTAACAATTTGGAAACAGCTCTTTTGATGATCCCTAATAAAATGCTTCCCACAATCTGGCAGCATTGCATCCTCTAGTTTCCTATAAGAATTTGGACACAGTCAAGAAATTATCTTCACTGAATAACTGCCAACTCAATGGCTCCTTGTATGCTCTGCTAAAAATATATTGTTAGCACTTTGTGAAAGCAAACTCTTGTGTCATAAGCTATCTGTTTCTCTAAGCTTCCAACCCAGTCAACTGAAAGACTTCAGACACCAATGGCACTGCCAGCAGGTCAGCTTATCTCAGTCTTCCCTAAACTCTCACAGCCACAGCCTATGCAAATTAAGCATTCTTAACACCCAGACTCTTAAAGCAGATGATTATATAATTATGAAGCAGAATACCACATTTCTTTTCCTCATAGGTTTATGATAAAAAGAACAGAATTTCCAGTTGAGCTTTCTCTTTTCAGTCTGGAGATTATTATAGGAAAATCTTTCAGTCCCTTTCACCATTCTCTGCATGGTAGAAACATTTTCTATTTTTACTGGAAAGAACCTAGCATTAACTCTGTGGAGTTTTACTGAGGCATGAACAGAAGCAGAGCAGAAGTAGAAGAACAAGCATGCCTTGTTTCTTATTTTATTTAACACACCCACTTGCTAGTGCTTTTTTCTTCCCACTTCCTCCTGTGCTTCAGGAATAAAAGAGTAATCTGACTAAGTAGTACATGCCTCACAAAGTCAGACTACAGTCTGATTCTTCCTGTTCCAGCTCATCTTTTGTGCATTTAGAAGATAAATTAATTTAAAAATGCACTCTGTAGTCCCAGACTCTTGGTTCAGGGGATAGGTGGTAGACTTCTGTAGAAGCTAGTCATCTTTATGCAAACTTCTAGCATCATTTGCAAAAGATTTTCTGCTTTTTCAGGATTTTTCTCTGATACTTGCATGACACTAATATACCATGTATTACTACTTTTCTCTTGTATTTTGTTCAGATAGAAGAAATATGCATACAGTATTAAGTCAATAAAGTCCCAACAATGCAGCATGGGTAATTTTTCATTCACTTGTTGATACCTATGCTGAGACAGTTCTCTGAAAGCTTGTGTCTTAGGAAGGGAAGAAAAAACAAACAACAAACAGAGTAAGCAAGTGAAATTGGCAATTGTCAAAACAACTGCATATGCCAGGACATTGCTAAATTGCTTCAGTCGTGTCCGACTCTGTGTGACCCCATAGACGGCAGCCCACCAGGCATTAACTAAGAATAACCAAATAAGAAGGCAGCAAGAGCTGGTTCAGAGTTGACCTGGTTTCATATGATTTACCTGACACTTATACCCAAACACTTCATTGGACACAGAGCACTCATCCGCTGAGTACTTTAGATTATTTCGGTAATAGGAAACACAACAACAAAAGTACAGGAATGCAGCTCCATGTTCTGTAAGATTAGATAGCAATAGTTAACGATAAATTACTCGGTCATTCTTTATTAAAGATTTGTTGTATATGAACTCCATATTTCAACCAACTGCAGACAGTGCAATATTATAGTATTTAAATACTATCGAAAAATCTGCATTTAATATGACTTGTGTATTCCTAAACGTGTTATTCAAGGGCCAACCATATTTGGACATCCATCAATACATATATACCACCATTCACTTCTTTCCCTCTCATATAGACAAGCTTATTACCTATATGCCATTGAGAACAATACAACTCTTCATATCAATGCATTGTACATGTACTCCTAATTTAAATGTACATGTGTCTATTACTATTAAAGCTAAATATTGAACATATGTGGTTCACATATTTGAACATATGTGGTTCCTGTTCTATGAAACAGTTGTTCAAGGCTTTTAACAATTTCTGTTGGAATTTGGGCTTTTCCTAATTTGTTTTTTATATATTTCACAGTAACTGATGCTCAATGTATGTAAGTGCAAAATATTGAAATTGAATACGTAAATCATTGATGTCGTAAACATTTTCCTTTTCTTTACATGTGTTTAAAGAACTGGACATGGAACAACAGACTGGTTCCAAATAGGAAAAGGAGTACGTCAGGGCTGTATATTGTCACCCTGCTTATTTAACTTATATGCAGAGTACATCATGAAAAACACTGGGCTGCAAGAAGCAGAATCTGGAATCAAGATTGCTAGGAGAAATTCCAATAACCTTAGATATGCAGATGACACCACCCTTATGGCAGAAAGTGAAGAGGAACTAAAAAGTCTCTTGATGAAAGTGAAAGTGGAGAGTGAAAAAGTTGGCTTAAAACTCAACATTTAGAAAACTAAGAACATGGCAACTGGTCTCAGCATTTCATGGCAAATAGATGGAGAAACAATGGAAACAATGAGAGACTTTATTTTCTTGGGCTCCAAAAGGACTGAAGGTGGTGACTGCAGCCAAGAAATTGAAAGACACTTGCTTCTTGGAAGAAAAGCTATGAGAAATCTAGGCAGCACGTTAAAAAACAGAGACATTACTTTGTCAACAAAGGTCCCTCTAGTGAAAGCTATGGTTTTTCCAGTAATCATGTGTAGATGTGAGATTTGGACTATAAAGAAAGCTCAGCATCAAAATAACTGGTGCTTTTGAACTGTGGTATTAGAGAAGACTCTTGAGAGTCCCTTTGACTGCAAAGAGATTCAATCAGTTAATCCTAAAGAAAATCAGTCCTGAATATTGATTGGAAAGACTAATGCTGAAGCTGAAACTCCAATACTTCGAGTACCTAATGTGAATAAATGACTCATTGGAAAAGACCCTGATGCTGAGAAAGATTGAAAGCAGGAGGAAAAGGGGACGACAGAGGACAAGATGGTTGGATGACATCACTGACTCGTTGGACATGAGTTTGAGCAAGTTCTGGGAGCTGGTGATGGACAGGGAAGCCTGGCATGCTGCAGTCCATGTGATGGCGAAGAGTCAGATATGACTGAGTGACTGAAATGAATTGAACTGAAAGAATGGTGGTAGTGGCTGTTTAGTTGCTCTGTCATGTCATACTCTTGTGACCTCATGGACTCTAGCCCACCAGGCTATGGGATTTTCCAGACAAGAATAATGGAGTGGGTTGCCATTTCCTTCTTCAGGGGATATTCTTAATCCAAGAATCAAACTTTGGTCTCCTGCATTGCAAGAGAAATACTGGTATATATATGATTAAAAATCATTATAATATCTTGTTATAACACTCTAATTTTGCTACCAGATATGTCAATGATTTAAATTGTAGCTTTTTTCAGAATTATTTGGATGGAAATTAAAATTCTATATAAACATATAATTATATCTGTAATACCTTTATTCATAACATTATCATCTTTATTTTTATGTTATATATTATTGACATATATAAGTAACATTAATATTCTTCTAAATATATTATCATTATGCCCATATCATCTATTTGTATACCTTTATGTATTTCTATATAACAACACATGGGTGTATTGTGGCCTGTATAATTTTTAAAACTATATACTTTGTTTTTGTGGTATGAATCATATTTTAAGCTTCTCAAAAACATCTAATTTCATTGCCTTAATAGGTGTATTCAAAATACCAGTTCAGTTCAGTTGCTCACTCATATCTGATTCTTTGCAACTCCATGGATTGCAGCATGCCAGGTCTCTCTATCCATCACCAACTCCTGGAGTTTACTCAAACTCATGTCCCTTGAGTCAGTGATGCCATGCACCCATCTCATCCTCTGTCATGCCCTCCTCCTCCTGCCTTCAATCTTTCCCAGCATCAGGGTCTTTTCAAATTAGTTCTTCATATCAGGTGGCCAAAGTATTGGAGCTTCAACATCAGTCCTTCCAATGAATGTTCAGGGCTGTTTATCTTTAGGATTGACTGGTTGGATCTCCTTACAGTCCAAGGGACTCTCAAGAATCTCCTTCAATATCACAGTACAAAAGCATCAATTCTTCAGTGCTCAACTTACTTAATAGTCTGACTCTCACATCCACACATGACTACTGGAAAAACCATAGCTTTTACTAAACAGAGCTTTGTTGGCAAAGTAATGTCTCTGTTTTTTAATATGCTGTCTAGGTTTGTCATAACGTTTCTTCCAAGGACCAAGCATCTTTTAATTTCATGGCTGCAGTCACCATCTGCAGTGATTTTGGAGCCAAAAAGATAAAGTCTGACACTGTTTCCACTGTTTCCTCATCTAGTTGCCATGAACTGATGGGACCAGATGCCATGATCTTAGTTTTCTGAATATTGAACTTTAAGCAAACTTTTTCACTCTCCACTTTCACTTTCATCAAGAGGCTTTTTAGCTCCTCTTCACTTTCTGTAATAAGGGTTGTGTCATCTGCATATCTGAGGTTATTGATATTTCTCCTGGCAATCTTAATTTCAGCTTGTGCTTCTTGGAGCCCAGCATTTCTCATGGGGTACTCTGCATATAAGTTAAATATGCAGGGTGACAATATACAGTCTGGACATACTCCTTTCCCTACTTTGAAGCAGTCTATTGTTCCATGTCCAGTTTTAACTGTTACTTTCTGACCCGTATACAGATTTCTCAAGAGGCAGATCAGGTGGTCTGGTATTCGTATCTCTTTCAGAATTTTCCAGTTTGTTGTGATCCAGAAAGGCTTTGAAGTAGTCAATAAAGCAAAAGTAGATATTTTTTTCTGGAACTCTCTTGTGTTTTTAATGATCCAACAGATGTTGGCAATTCCTGGTTCCTCTGCCTTTTCTAAATCCAGCTTGCACATCTGGAAGGTCACAATTCATGTACTTTTGAAATCTGGTTTGGAGAATTTTGAGCATTACTCGGCTAGAGTGTGAGATGACTGTAATTGTGAGGTAATTTGAGCATTGTTTGGCATTGCCTTTCTTTGGAATTCAAAATACCAATGCTTTTAAAATGTAAGTTTATTTATTGTAATTGGAGGCTAATTACTTTACAATATTGTTTAGTTTTGCCATACATTGACACGAATCTGCCACAAGTGTACATGTGTTCCCCATCTTGAAAGCTCCTCCCACCGTTCTCCCCATCCCATCCTTCTGGGTCATCCCATTGCACCAGTCCCAAGCATCCTGTTTCATGCATTGAACCTGGACTAGAAATTTGTTTCACATATGATAATATACATGTTTCAATGCCATTCTCCCAAATCATCTCACCCTTGCCCTCTCCCACAGAGTCCAAAAGACTGTTCTATACCTCTGTGTCTCTTCTGCAGTCTCACATACAGGCTATCATTATCATCTTTCTAAATTCCATATATATGCGTTAGTATAGTGTTTTGGTGTTTTTCTTTCTGGCTTACTTCACTTTGTATAATAGGCTCCAGTTTCATCAACCTCATTAGAATTAATTCAAATGTATTCTTTTTAATGGCTGAGTAATACTCCATTGTGTACATGTAACACAGCTTTCTTATCCACTCCTATGCTGATGGACATCTAGGTTGCTTCCATGTCCTGGCTATTACAAACAGTGCTGTGATGAGCATTGGGGTACACGTATCTCTTTCAGTTCTGGTTTCCTCAGTGTATATGCCCAGTGGGTTTTTAAATCTCTGTATTTTAAGTAAAGATCAAGATTTGGCATACACCTAATTATTCCTCACCCACAAATTTCAAATGTATTAATACTATCTGCACTGTTTGCTGATTCATGCTTTGTTGTTGTTGTTGTTGTTGCTTTGTAAGACCTATGCTTGGGTGACTAATTTTATATGTATTAATAATTTTTTAAATTGACTTCTATTATGTGATATATGTTTATATCTAGTAATATCTCTTGATTTGGTGTTTGCTTTTCTTATATATTAACATAGTTGCTTTAATTTTCTTTGGATTTATGTTTTCATGATATATATTGCTAACCTCTATATATTTCATATTTAAATGCTAATATTGTAGATATATAATTTGACTTGTTTTCTTTAATCTGAAAATATACTTCCTTTATTTGGTATTATTATCAAGGTTACTTTTGTCATTTGGTTAAAATCTCTTCTATTATGTTTTTATTTCTTCCCTTTGTCTTGTACTCTGTTTCTGTATTTCTCTACCTTTTTTTCTTTCCTGAATATTTGAGCTTTTCATTTTTTCATTTTCTACTATTGTCTTAAGAGAAGGCAATGGCAACCCACTCCAATACTCTTGCCTGGAGAATCCCACGAGTGGAGGAGCCTGGTAGGCTGTGGTCCATGGGGTCGTGAAGAGTCTGACACGACTGAATGACTTCAGTTTCACTACTTCACTTCCACTTTTCTCTTTCATGCATTAGAGAAGGAAATGGCAACCCACTCCAGTGTTCTTGCCTGGAGAATCCCAGGGACGGTGGAGTCTGGTGGGCTGCCATCTATGGGGTTGCACAGAGTCGGACATGACTGAAATGACTCAGCAGCAGCAGCAGCTACTATTGGCTTACAATTTAACCACCTTTTTGTAATTTTGTTAGTGATTGCTGTAGGAATTTCAATATATATTTATATTTAATTAATCACAACCTATTTTTAAGTAACTTTACTGCTTCATTTATAGTGTAGGAAATTTATAACTATATAATTCCAAAATATGTTTTCCTCTCTTTTGTTCTGTTTTTCCCATACCATTTATAAGCATGCTCTAAAATAATAATACACTGATACACTTTTCCATTTCAAATGTTTTTTAATATAACAAATAAAAATAAAAGAAAAATATTTCCAATTTAATTTTAACTTTTAAAGAAGAGCTTTCTTTTGGTATATCATCCAACACGTGTTTTTGAAAGATATCATAATTCTTTTATATGAAGAATTTCATTCAGTGTTTCTTACAGTTCAGCTTAATAATATTTTGTGTATGTGTGATCTGATAACATGTAAAATTAAGA
>SJYC01032208.1:0-14077 GCA_006408675.1 Madoqua kirkii | reverse complement strand
AAAAGGGGTTGAATTTTCAATAAATAGTGGTTGATCAATTGTGTAATGAAAACAAGAGAGAAACTTGATGCTTATATCACTTCACAAATAAAAGTTAAATCTGGGTGTAAAAGTTAAAAAAATTACATTTCTAAAAGATAAAACAAGAGAATATCTGCATAACTTCAGAGTAAGAATTGGTTATATAAATGAGATGAAAAAAACACTATCATAAAGGGAAAAATCAATATATGTGACTATATTAAAATAAAAATGCCATTCACTATTTAAATGAAAGAAAGTTAAAGCGAAGTTGCTCAGTTGTGTCCAACTCTTTGCAATCCCATGGACTGTAGCCTACGAGGCTCCTCCATCATGAGATTTTCTAGGCAAGAATATGGGAGTGGGTTGCCATTTCCTTCTCCAGGAGATCTTCCCAACCCAGGGATCAAACCCGGGTCTCCAGCATTGCAGGCAGACTCTTTATTGTGTGAACCACCAGGGAATCCTATTTAAATGAGTAAAAAGCCAAACATTCACAAGGTTCAAATTTCATTAGACATTTTATCCTACTGTAATTATAATTCCTTTTATCCCCCCAAAAAATGTATTTCTTGTTCAACAATTTTTTTCAATCATTGTTCATGATTTTTCTTTCTTCTCTTTTATTATATAAAATATTGATATCTCTGTATTTTTTGCATTCTTGGAAGGAGACTGTGATCTCTTCATATGTTTGCATTTGGAAAACCCTTAAAATGGTTCACTAACCCTTGATCACTATAATTTTTTTCAAAACTACATCTTAAGCAAGAAATTATTTTTCTCTGTCTATAACACAGAACAAATTCTATACGAAAAGCATTAATTCCTTATAAATTACTAAGACCCTCAGTTTCCTCAGTTGTAAATTTTTAACTTGAATTCTTATATCTTACTTTTCCTCAGTCCCTAAGTCATGTCCCATTCTTTACAACCCCAGGGAATGTAGTATGCCAGGCTCTTCTGTCCTCCATTCTCTCCCAGAATTTGCTCAAATTCATGTTCATTGAGTCGGTGATGCTATCTAATCATCACATCCTCTGCTACCCCTTTCTTCTTTTGCCTTCAGTCTTTGCCAACATCAGGGCTTTGCAATGAGTTGGCTGTTCACATCAGGTGGCCAGAATATTGGAGATTCAGCATCAGTCCTTCTCATGAGTATGCAGAGGGGATTTCCTTTAGGATTGACTGGTTTGATCTCCTTGCAGTCCAAGGGACTCTCAAGAGTCTTCTCCAGCACTACAGTTGGAAAGCATCAATTCTTCAGTGCTCAGTCTTCTTTATGGTCCAACTCTCATATCCATACATGACTACTGGAGAAACCATAGCTTTGACCATATGGACCTTTGTTGGCAAAGTGATACACTATCTAAGTTTGTCATAGCTTGTCTTCCAAGGAGCACACGTCTTTTAATTTCATTACTGTTGTCACCAGCAGTGATTTTGGAGCCCAAGAAAATAAAATCTATTACTGCTTCCACTTTTCCCCCATCTATTTGCCATGAAATGATAAAATAGATACCAGATCTTCATTTCTTAAATGTTGAGTTTCGATTTTTCACCCTTGTCTTTCACCCTCAAGAGGCTCTAAAGTTCCTTTTCACTTTCTCCCATTAGAGTGGTGTCATCTGCATATCCTAGGTTGTTGATATTCCTCCTGGTAATCTTGATTGCAGTTTGTGATTTATCTTGCTCAGTATTTCACATGATATCCTCTACATAGAAGTTAAATAAGCAGGGTGACAATATATCGCTTGATGTATTCCTTTCCCAATTTGGAACCAGCCCGTTGTTCCATGTCTGGTTCTAACTGTTGCTTCTTGACCCAAATATAGGTTCCTCAGGAGACAGGTAAGGTGGTCTGGTGCTCCCATTTCTTTATTTTCCACAGTTTTTTTGTGATCCACAAAGTCAAAGGCTTTAGCATAATCAAAGCAGAAGTAGATGTTTTTCTGGAACTCCCTTTACTTCTCCATGATCCAATGAATGTTGGAGCTTCTACTTTAGAAAAGTGTATTTGAACTTTATACTCTTGGAGCTTATGGATTAGGGTTTTCTTTTCATTTAGGAGAATCACATCATCAAAGCAAAGTCTCATTGTAGACAGATGGTATATCAGTGTGCTAGGGCTGTCATAATGGCATAAAACAGATTGGGTATTCTAAACAATAGAAATTTATTTTCTTGTGGTCTGGAGCTAGAGGTCAGTGTTTAAGGCATTGACAAGGAAGGTTTATTCTGAGCCCTGTCTCCTTGACTTACAGTCAGTCACTTCATGCTCACACGATATTTTGTTTTTACTTATGTGTCCAAACTTCCTCTTCTTAGAAAGACATCCATCATATTGGATTAGGGCCCACCATAATGATCTCATTTTAATTTAATTGCTTCGTTAAAGACTCTGTCTTCAAATATGGTCATTTTCTGAGGCATTAGATTATAATTCTTTAGCATAATTTTTGTGTGTGTGTGTGTAAAGGACAAAAGTCAGTCCAAGACAGATGAGATATTTCATTAATTTGACCATTCTTTTTACTGACACAGTCCTTCCAGGATCTCATATGTATTATGCATACAGGAATCAGATTTCTGTCATTGCCTTACACACCCAATAACTCATTGCCATTTGTGACATACATTACAATACTATCCTTAGTTGTAAGGGTATATATCTTTTCCTGGAATGCTTCACCTTGAGAGATAACTACTCTGGATTTAAGATACTTTTTCATTTATGTCATTTGATTTTCATTTTATTATAAGAAGGTTTTATACATTATGCAACAACTTTGTATCTTCACTGTATAAGATGCATATCTGCTCACTTTAACATGTTGGTAGCTACAAAAGTGAGAACATAACTTGGAAACCATTTGGAAATATATGTCAACATGGTTGCTAATATATTAACTGAAAAAAAGCTATTCCAAAATAATATGTTTAATTTAAGATTTATCTATATATCTATCATCTACCTACATATCTACTCAAGTAAAGAGGCAGTTTTTTAAAGGAATGATATAAAGATATTTTTGTACTCTAAGGGTTAATTATGGTTAAATTGGAGAGGCTACTGGATATAAAATTAAGGCAATATAAAATTTTTCCTATGTGAATGACTCCATTGTTCTTATTTTAACTGTTCATAGTAAACACCTACAGCCTGAGTATACTTTCACTGGACTTTTGTTTCTAAAATAAATTTGAATTATTTTGTCCGAATTTGCAATGTTACAAAAATGTTCATGAACCCAGTAATTCTATGTCTAACAATATATCATGAGGTGCCAAAAGGAAAACTGTATAAACAAATTCATTCCAGCTGCAAAATGTTTGAAAAATCCAAGTATCTGACCAATAGATTATCCATGAATAATTTATATATAGTTGTATAAATGCCATATAGTTGTTAAAACAGTGATTATTTGGAAATTTTAATAGTGTGGATATAAGATTATATAAAAAATGAGGCCATTACAATATATATGTGTAAATGTTTATGTACATACATACATGTATATCTTTGCACACACATATACCAACTAAAATTGTCCTTGCCATCTACCTCTACAAGGATTAGGTAACTAGCTACTGCAGTCACTGACCTTCAATACACCCTGAAAAAAGTTTATGGTAGCAATCAGGAACGAGGTACTTTGTGTTCTGGGGAAAATTGACAAAACAGAACTTTGGATAATTAGATATTTTCATGAGGAGATTTTATGATTTCAAATTCTTGCATCTTCTCATACCTACAAAATCACTAAAAATCAGTAATAGAGACATCTTCTCCTCATGCCTAGTGACAATCTTCTTGTGACCAGCAGCAAGACTTTGCCAAATGTGTGCTGAAGTGCATGTATCCCCCTTTGCCCAAATCACATAGAAACTGACCTCAGCTCAACCTTTTCCAAGCAGTTTCTCAGAAATGTCTGTGAGGCTGTCTCCTGGGCTACAGTCCTCATGTTTTCCCAAATAAAACTTAACTCACAGCTCTCACATCGTGCATTGTTTTCTGTTACACACATGATGGTAATGCATGAAAGTGCACAAGATAATACATCAAAATGTAGAAGACAACACACCAAAATCTTACAAATTATTTTTGGCAGTATACTTGTGTATACATCTTTTATGAACTCTAAATTTTCTAAAGGTGTTCGATAATAACTTTAAGTAGAAAAGCTGATATACCTTGATTAGACATGACTGCTTATTCCTTTAAAATAAAGTAGACAATCCATGTGTCTTATAAACTAAATGGAAGTTTTCCTTATCTGTTCAACAGGTATACTACAAATAGGTGCATAGTTTTGTCAGCTTGTTATAAAAATCTATTTAATTTCTGTTTTAAGCAAAGTTAAGTGATGAGCTGACTCAGTGGGAAAGACCCAGATGCTGGGAAAGATTGAAGGCAGGAGGAGAAGGGGATGACAGAGGACAAAATGACTGAATGGCATCACTGACTCAATGGACATGAATTTGAGCAAGCTCTGGGATATAGTGAAGGACAGGAAAGCCTGGCTTGCTGCAGTCAATGGGACAGCAAAGAGTCTGATACAACTGAGTGGCTGAACAACAAGAACAAAAACCATTTGGGCTTCCTGGTAGCTCAGATAGTAAAGACTCCACCTGCAATGTTAGGAGACCCAGCTTTGATATCTAGGTCTGGAAGATCCCCTAGAGAAGGAAATGTCAACCCACTCCAGTATTCTTGCCAGGAGAATTCCATCAACGAGGATTCACAAAATGACTCCATTGGGTCACAAAGAGTTGTTCATGACTGAGTGATTAACACTAATAACAATTTATTTAAATAGTTCTAACTATACTATAGCCATAGAACTAATCAGGCAAGGCAGAGGTATATGAAACATTTAACCACTCTAACAAAATGGTCACAAATACCAGAGGAATTTGTCTTCATTGACAAAAATAATTTACATTTGTTATTTAAAATTATCTATAAAATGTTGATTAAGACATCAGAATTACCCCTGATGAAACCAATGTTTTATGCATTCTATTTTAAAACCATTGGTCAAAGTAAATCTGAGCAGAATGTACAGTGGGGTGCAGTGGAGGGTAACAAAGCAGAGAAAATGTGATAACTTGCTGCTTGAGACTTTTTTTTACCCTGAACTTTGTAGCCTCTTTGCTTCCACTGTTTGATTCAGCAAGAAGCCACTTTCCAAATATATTTAATAGTATTTTAAAATAACTCTTTTCTAGGAATCCAAAATGCCCTTGACAGCAAGAGGTAACCAAACACATTCAGTCAGCTAAGATTCAATTTTAGATCTTCATGGAACATTATGACACATTATTGAAGAAAAAAAAAAAATCTTTGCACAGTGCTAATATTCCCCCAGCAAACATGACTACTTCTGTATTGGTTTTAAAAATATTAAATTAGTCCATCCTTTTGTTAAGTAGGTACTGCTTTCAGTTACCAAATCCACACATTCCACCCATGTCATCATTACATTGACAGTCTTAGATCCTCCATATCACCCATAGTTCAAAAATCACATTACTAATTCTGGATAGAGAAAGGTCTTACTGGCCCACATTCCAGCACCTAGCTGAATGTCTGTAGTCATTTATCGATGACTATGTGGTGTTGGAGAAGACTCCCGAGAGTCCCTTGGACTGCAAGGAGATCCAACCAGTTTATTCTGAAGGAGATCAGCCCTGGGCTTTCTTCGGAAGGAATGATGCTAAAGCTGAAACTCCAGTACTTTGGCTGCCTCATGTGAAGAGTTGATTCACTGGAAAAGACTGTGATGCTGGGAGGGATTGGGGGCAGGAGGAGACGGGGACAACAGAGGATGAGATGGCTGGGTGGCATCACTGACTCGATGGATGTGAGTCTGTGTAAACTCCGGGAGATGGTGATGGACAGGGAGGCCTGGCGTGCTGCAATTCATGGGGTTAAAAAGAGTCGGACATGACTGAGCGACTGAACTGATGTTGTGCTGGTGGTTGAATGGTTTGGATTCCATCCCTTTTTATATGTAGTTACATAAAAATTTAAAATATTACCTATTATTTTATATTTCAAGGTTACTTAATACTGCCTTCTTTTCATTTATTTTAAAGTGTTTCTGTGTCTGTATTCCCAAATTCTATCTGCTACAAGAGATTTTCACATTTGACTCCTATTTCCCCTATGAGTTCCTTTTTTGTAATGAACCTGCACAATCATAGACCCATTTAACTGTCTGTGATAAACATCTAGTGATTTCTGTGCTGCCATAACTTACTTGAAGCAAAGGGGTTCAGCATGGAGGATAACAATTGACTCCTGGAGGGTAGAAACACATTCTGCTACTAATTGATTATTAACCACAGTAGCTGACTATTTGGATGTGACAGTTGGGCCATAGAGAAGGCTGAGCGACAAATTCTTGATACTTTGGAACTGTAGTGCTGGAGAAGACTTTAGAGCCTCTTGGACAGCAAGGAGATCAAACCAGTCAATCCTAAAAGAAATCAACTAGAAGGACTGATGCTGAAGCTGAAGCTCCAATACTTTCACCACCTGATCCAAAGAGTTGGCTTGTTAGAAAGACCCTAATGCTGGGAAAGATGGAAGAAAACAACAAAGGTAGCTGAAAGGTAAGCCCAGCTTCATAGAATTTCAGCACTAGGAACATTTTGACTTCCCTCCTGTAATATGCTACTTCTCCAGCCCACTTGTCTTCCTAGACAGCTTTTAGGCTCAGTCTTGTGAACCAGAGATCTGACTGTTCCTGAGGACTCTCCATCTTGATCTTTACTCACCAGTATAGAGCCTACTGAGGCGGTATGGCAACCCACTCCACTATTCTTGCCTGGAGAAGTTCCATGGACAGAGGAGCCTGATGGGCTATAGTCCATGGGGTTGCAAAGAGTTGGACACAGCCGAGAAACTGAGCACATCACAGCGCAGCACATAGAGCCTCCTTCTTATCTGATACTGCCAGCACTGCTTTCCATTTCCTTGGACACTTATTTGTGTTTAATTATGCTCCATCTTAAAAAAAACTTAAGGTAGAAAATATGATTTTGATGATCTTGAAGTGAAAATTATTGATGATATTTATGAACTGTGATTAATCTCTCCAATTACATAGGGGGGTTTAAATAGTCAAATAAAAAAAAAGAAAAAAGTAAATTTTGGCAATGTGAAATTAGGCTTTCATGTTATCTGAGAAATGTTGATTATGGGAGAGGTGAAAAGAGCATAGGTTTACATTCTTGATGTATGTGTTCTGAAAGGACGATTTAATTCATGAAATGGTGGATAACACATGTTCATGTAAGATTGCTAAATGTACTTTAACTGCATAATATACCAGTGAAAACTATATTTAATATATCCTCATTGTACATTTCAGTGTTCTTCTGATTTGTAAAAATCCATCTCTGATTTTTAGATGAATTCTAGAAGGAAGATTGATTTGCTTACACATGCATATTCCATAGCATATCTTTTTCCAAAGTCATAATGTAGATCGCAGCTTAATGACTAGCAAATAACACCCTGTTCTGCTTTTATTCACTGTTAAGATATAACCTAATTTTAAAATACACTATTATATAAAATATTTCTTGATTTGATACATGTACCTCATGAAAGGAAATATTGAAAGCATAATTATCAGTAAGTATGCAAGAATTATATGGAGAATGTGGAAATTCAAGGAAATTACAAGATGTCATTACTGGAAATAATCTCATTCAAATCAAATATATTCCCATTTTTTGCAGTATTTTGTTTTTAGTTTCTCTTGATAACATAACATTATGTTGGCCGACAGTGACAGATGACTACTCACATACTCGGGCACTGGATAATATATGGTTAGGTAGAGAAAAAGATACTTCCAGTAATGTGTCTTGGTGTGATGTGATTAAAGCCCAGTATCATGGTATACTATGAGAAGCCTTTACAGAAACACAGATTCAATCCAGGGTCAAGAAGATCCCTTGGAAAAGCAAATGGCAACCCACTCCTATATTCTTCCCTAGAAAATTCCATGGACAGAATAGCCTGGTGGAGTACAGGCCATGGAGTCACAAAGAATCAGACATGACTTAGCCACTAAACAACAAGAAGAAACATAGAGGAAACAAAGTAAGAAAGTCTTCACACCCCCCTGAATGTGCATAAATAGCTAAGAATTAATTGTAAAATGCTAGTGTAGAAATTTGATACTACTTGGAGGAGACATTTTTGGTAAAGCAATGCTGAATCACAGTCATGAAACAAAGAAATCCACAAGAGTCACTTTCTCTCCATTTCACCCACCTGACTCTCTGTCACCTGTGCAACCTCACCAAAAAGTGCATTTGAAATACAAAGGGTGAATGAATATTTATTTCCGTATTTCAGGTACAATCATTGTGGACATGAGGCCTGTCCCGAGTGTATATATTTGGATAAAGAAATCTGCTTGCCTTAAGGCAAGTCTTACATAGGTCACTGAGAGAAGGCAAAAGGGAATGGCGTCACATGTTAAAGCCTTCAAATATTTAATGGCTTTAAAAATGCTTTCCACCAAGACTTTGGTCAGGTTCAAAGATCTTGAATTTAGAAATCCAGATCAGACTTCTTGAAGTCTGAGGATTAAAGAGATTTAGCAATAGGAGTATAGGGATGTGGTTTAATGACAAATATTGTACAACAATTTCTGATTAGTTGATTGGTATTTGATGATTACAATTAGTGACCAGATGATTAAGCATCATAAATTCTAGAACATGTAGTCAAATTTCAGCCTATTGGTGATAGAAATTGACTGAGAGACTTTGAGAGGAGTTAAGTGATAAAAAGGGATGTTTTATAAAAATTAATCTAAGGAAAATTTGTTTGTTGGAATTGGAGTGGGAAGACATTGGGGATGAAAAAGATATTCATCTTGAACCCTTAGGATTTGTTTAGCTCTTTTCTTTTTTTGAACTTAATGTATATATACACATATTTACATTTTTCCTTATATCTTTGTCCCTTATCCAGAATTTTTTCTAATTTGTCTCATTATGTTATCTTACCTTTCTATATAACTAAATAACTTCAGTTTAATATTTATTTATCATCTTTAATTTTAATTATTCCCTGTCCTATTTAACAAAGTCACAGATGTCTAAACAACGTATAAAATACCCCTTAATCTTTTGACTCATTCTCATATCATAAACATGTTTCCCTACTCTTTATCAAGCAAGCTGTCAATTTATATAGCAGATAGAAAATTAAAAGCTATAACTGACAAAGTAGTGGAAGAGTAGCCACTAATAAGTTACTATAAGACTAAACCAGGCAAGGGGCTTCCCTGGTGGCTCAGCAATAAAGAATTCACTTGCCACTGCAGGAGATATGGGTTCGATCCCTGATCCAGGAAGAGTCCATGTTCTGCAGCATAGGTAAGCCCATGAGTTCTTGTGTCAGACTGTGTGTGATCCTATGGACTATGGCCTGCCAGGCTCCTCTGTCCATTGAGTTCTCCAGGCAAGAATACTGGAATGGGTTGCCATGCCTCTCTCCAGGGAATCTTTTCGAGCCAGGGATTGAACCCGCATCTCTTATGTCTCTTGAACTGACAGCCAGGTTCTTTAACACTAGCTCAATCTGGGAAGACTCAATTAAGCCCTGAGCACCACAGGTATTGAGCCTGTGCTCTAGAGCCAGGGAACCAGAACTGTTGAATCTATGCATTCTAGAGACAGTGCTTGGCTGGCTGCAAAGAAACCACTGAAAAGAGAAGCCCCCGCTTACCATGGCTAGAGAAAAGCCTGAACAGCAATGAAGACCAGCACACCCAATAAATAAATAAATAAAACCACTAAAAAATTAAAAATGACTCAGTCTAGACTGAACTCTTAACAGTTATTTAAAGAGAAATCTAAGAGAAAACATCAAACATATTTGAATTTGTCATTCAAAAATATTTCATAAATATGGCAACTTACTTAATAATAGACCTCAATTTATTTAATTTGTAAAAATTGTTCAGATTATTATAAAATAAGTAGAATATTCAACCAAGCCAAAACAGAGGGCTATAAATTATACAGGGCCCACCAGCCAGATGTGGATTGGTATTTTGTAGTATATCTTTATCTATGACTACATCTATGTCAAAATATGTTGATTTTGTCTAAAATGAGAATTATATGTATATAAAATCAAAAATCCAAATTCTGTGTGCTTTAAAATCCTTGAAATTAGCATGTAAAGGCGATGGTACCCCACTCCAGTACTCTTGCCTGGAAAATCCCATGGATAGAGGAGCCTGGTAGGCTGCAGTCCATGGGGTCGCTAAGAGTCGGACACAATTGAACAACTTCACTTTCAATTTTCACTTTCATGCATTGGAGAAGGAAATGGCAACCCACTCCAGTATTCTCGCCTAGAGAATCCAGGGATGGGGGAGCCTGGTGGGCTGCCATCTATGGGGTCGCACACCGTCAGACACAACTGAAGAGACGTAGCAGCAGCAGATAATATCTGCAACACAAATTTCACAGGTAATAAATATATGTCTGCAACATAAATTTTAGTTCCTGAAATTTTTATCCATATGAATCCCAGAAAACTTACTTATTTTTTAATATTTGATGTTTACACTGTATTCAGAAATTCATTCTCAATGAGGTCCTCTTTAAAAATTGACTCCTCCCAGACTCAATAAGAAGATAGCTGAGATATATCCTAAGCTTCTTAAATAGGCTGCAGGATTTAGGTGCAAAGGCATGCAGTGTTTGACATGAAAATCAGGATCAGTGTATCAGCACTCTCTTAATTATGGATGATGTCTTGATGTGACAAGCACCACAGCACATGACTGGAGATGCATCAGCTTGTTCATCTCTTACAAGGAAGCAGAGAGTCCATGTAATGATGTCTGGAGCCTGCAGACACGTGCTAGTGTGTACCTTGAGAAGGACGAATATCCATTTTCAATGTGCTTTCAATTACGTGATGCTTCATTTTTATTAGCTGCTAAATGTTCACATGAAATTAAGTCAGTCTGGTCTGAGTGCATGCTTTTTCCTTGTCTTGGAAAATTTTTAATTAGAGTTCCACTAATAACCTTAGGAAAAAGTAACTTTTTTTGTTTGTTTGTTTTACTTTTTTGTTTAAGTATAGTTGACTTTCAACATTATGTTAGTTTCAAGTGAAGTGTTATATATATGTGAAAAATAAATATACACATACAGGTTATTACAAAATACTGAGTATAGTTTCCTATGTCATACAGTAGGTCTTTGTTTATCTATTTTATATATAAAGTGACAGTTTCTTAAACATCTGAAAAACAGTGCTTTTGAAGTATGCTTATGTTTATCATTTCAGTTGTGTCCAAATCTATGCAACCCTATGGACTGTAACCTGCCAGGCCCCTTCGTTCAGTGGGATTATCCAGGCAAGAATACTGGAGTGAGTTGCCATGCCCTTCTCTGGAGATCTTCCTGACTCAGGGATCAAACCTGTGACTCATATCTCCTGCATTGGCAGTTGGGTTCTTTCCCATTAGTGCCACCTACCTATCCATTGATGGAGCTTCCCGGGTGCTCTTTGGTAAAGAAATCACCTGCCAATACAGGAGAAGGGCTAGCCTCTAGTGGGGAAGATCTCGTGGAGAAGGAAAACTCACTTCACTCCAGTATTCTTGCCTGGAATATCCTATGGACAGAGGAGCCTGGCAGACTACCATCCATGGCGTTGCAAAAGGGTCAGCTGTGATTTATTGACTAAATAGCAACAATACTATATTCTTATAATTATAAACTATAATAAATATGACAGATGATAGCCTTGTAGCAGAATCTTTACTCATATATTTAATTGTTTGTTATTGCTGGATCCCTAGATATAGATTTACTAAGCAAAGAAAATACGATATGTAAACATAGTTCTCCAAGTTGCCTATTGTCCATTTTACTTTGATGTTATTTTGCTTGGTATTTTCTTCCTCTTTTCCTAGATGCTTATTCATTCTTTATCTCTCAAGTTGAAAGCTGCTTTAGCTGAAAGGCCTACCCTGAACAATTGGTGAAGAGCATAGAAGAGTATATTGAATTTGTTATTTTATTATAGCAAACTTTATTTTTTTTCACAGCACTCCTCACATTGTGTAAATATACATTTGTATGCACTCTTAACTTGTTTGATTAATTTCTGTAAATGTAACCATTTAGAGAGTAGAAAGTTAGTTATCTTTGATTTTGCTATTCAACAGATAATCAGTGTAGGAAATATTTTAGGTCCTCAACAAGTATCTGTTGAATAACTTAATGGCTGACTTTAAGCAAGGAGGAGACCTGCCGAGAGATAACATTATTATAACCTCTATACTGGAGTTTAGGAATACGACACCAGATCCTTGAAGAGCTGTGTCTTAAAAAGAAAATGGGAGAACTTTACTTTAGGGACTCTGGAGGACTTTTAAATACAGCAAGTGCTTATTAATCTTCTTCTTACATGAACTTTCTATTCCATTTGATAGTGCTGACTTTTCATTTCTTAAAAATCTTTCCTTCCTTAGCTTCCCTAATTAACTATTTTATAATTTTTCCCTAAATTTTTCATCTTGGATAAACTTCTTATTTAATATAACTGTAAATGATTGCTAGATAGAAAAAGTGCCGTTATTTAAGCTCACAGATTATATATGTTTCAGCATAATCAAACACTGATGCAAAGGAAATAAAAAGGCACAATTAAAAGTAAATTGAATAAAAGTCAGACAGAATAATTTTGTGCTAAAATAAATGTTTAAAATACTTAAATCTTAAAAAGGAATTTCTATTTTTAAAAAAGTGATTGAAATATATGGAGTTACGAGCAATATATGTAACATTAAAATAGCCTGAGCAGTGCAAAGATTTCTTTTTTTCAGACTATTAATTAAAATTTGCTTCAACTTTTCCTAGAGTGTTCCAGTGAAAAATCTTTGAAATCTAAGAAACTGAATCAATGTACTTATTTTAACTTAATGACTTAAAGACCAATATACTAATAGTGGCTGCTGGGATGGTAGTATTGGGAAAAAGTTTGGGGCCATTTCTGACTTGAGCAGAAAGGAATGTTACCTGAGAGTTTCCCTTGCCAGCTATTCACCTTGAAGGTAATTTATAACACCCTTTACCCAGCAGCACCCAATCAATTCTAGGTGGAAGTTGGCTTATAAATACTCAACTCCCTCAGTCCTCAGGGAATCACTGAGTTGTGTATTCTATGGTAGCAGGTTAAGATAAAGTCACACAAAATTGTATTTGTGATAGCAGAACACAACTTTATAAAGTGCATTCTTTTGATGTCTTTTTTCCCTACTGTTCACATCAGATGACCTTCACCAAAAAAATAACTGAATTTCATGGAGATCCTTACTTCAAGTTCTGTTTCTGAACTAACCTAAGAATAAAGATAAAATTTCCAGCGAAATTGGGATGGGAGCATCTTAGCATGTGTTTATGTTTCTGTCATCTTTGTTTCCCTTCTAAGAAGAGATCTGGAAATCAATAACCATATTAGTTAATAACAATTCAGTAGTCCTAAGCTCTCTTTTCCAATAGAACTATGTATTAGAATATATTATATGTTGAAATACCGAGTAATTTATAGCTGATTACATTCTATATAAAGGAATTTTTTTTTAAACAAAGAGTTTAGATTCCTTCTGTGCCCCCTATCTTTTGTTATTAGTTTCGGAGAATAAAATGTGCCCTCCAGGAAGTGTTCTTCAGTGACTCTAAAAAAGATAAGATACTAGGTAGCCAGACCATGTAACAGTTAATGAAAGTAGTGTTGCTTATCATATTACGCACAGAAGCATTTAATTATAACTGCTATCATAACACCTTATTGAATTTTAACCTTACACATGCATGTGGGTGGACCTATACTTAAATATGTGTTTTAGAATCTTTTTCAGAATCTCTGGAGTCACATTTGACAAACATAAAGAAAATGCATTATTTCTGATGGCTTACATTATGAGTAATATGTAAGAATTTAAACATACATATTTAAAATAAATTTGAATTTATTAATTAAAGATGAATT
>SJYC01032204.1:0-11247 GCA_006408675.1 Madoqua kirkii | reverse complement strand
AATAAAAATATCAGTAAAGTTGTAATAACTGAAGTACAGATGAAAGTTTTAAAAGCTTAAGTGAACTTGACAAGAGTTAGATGGACTTTATGCAAATAAATAAATAAGGAGTTGGGAGAGTTTACAACTAGTTCAAAGCAAGCAATTAATTACTTTTGATGTATGGGTATTCAAAACATTTTCACTTGTGTACACACCTAAGTCTCCCAAAAAGCAAGTAAAAGGAAGTGTGAGCTGTGAGAATTTGAGTTCTCATGTCACAAAGATTGACTCAGCATAATACTTTACATTATGGAGAAAAAGCAAAATTTAATTATTTAGGAAAGTATCTCATGCAGTGATAGACAGAATGAAGTTAATCAGATTGCCAATCAGCATAATAACTACAGTATTCTCTCTCAGCCTCAAAAATCACAATTAAGTTGGCATCCAATTTAAATAAGGTGAAGCCAATGCTTCCAGGAGGGAATTTATTTGTTTTTAAGGAAAAAAAAAGTGTGAAAAATTTGTGAGGTTCTTCTACAGCTGAAGAGGAATATTTTTGGTAGTATTGAGATTGCTAAAACTTTAATCTTTGTAAAAATTTTCCTGCAATCAAAAATACCCTGACCCTAACAAATTCTTAAAGTATGTTTCCTAACAGTGACTTCTAATATCATTACTGACTCTTATAATTTAAAATTATTGTTGTTGATGATGATGCTTAGTCACTGAGTCATGTTTGATATTTTTGAGACACCATGGACTAAAGCTCCATTGTCCATGGGATTTCCCAGCCAAAAATACTGGAGTGAGTAAGCCATTTCCTTCTCCAAGGGATCTACTTCATCCAGGAATCAAGCCTGTATCTCCTATACTGGCAGGTGGATTGTTTTACTGCTGAGCCACCGGGGAAGCTCCATAACTTAAAATTACTAAACAAAATTTTTCACATTGCTTTAAAAATGGTAATATTTTACTTTGCAAGATAAACTTTGAATTAGTAAATCAGTTTGCTTTTTGGATAGTGTTTTTTATCTCTCAGCTATCACAAAAATCAGTAGGGGTTTAAGTAGTGACAAGCCACAGCCATAGGTCTCCAGGAGCTAAACATCCAATGAACAATTATGTTTTGACATCGTGCCGCTATATAATGGGCTTTCCAGGTAGTTCAGACTGTAAAGAATATGCCTGCTATGTGGGAGACCCAGGTTCACTTCCTGGGTCAGGAAGATCTTCTGGAGGAGGAAATGGCAACCCATTCCAGTATTCTTGCCTGGAGAATTCCATGGACAGAGGAATCTGGTGGGCTACAGTCCATACAAAGAGTCAGATATGACTGAGTGACTAATACACACACACACACACACACACACACACACACACAATGTAATAACTATATGTGGCTTGTGAGTCAGAAACCTCTGTACATTTCCCTCTCTTCTTTGAAGTCTACAATGTCTTCATTTACAGATAATCTCACTGATGACAGAATACTACTCTATATTCAACAGTTTCTTATTTGTCCACTGCTTTTCAATAAACACTTTATGTAATGTTTAGTACAATTATATCATTCTTATATTTCAGTTAGAATATTAATGTATTATCTGTGTCAACCTTGTTTTCTTTTTTCTGTTTTGCACATTTTCTCATAGCTTGTTTGACAGACACCCACTATGTTTGTACTGACTTCTCAGTTGTAGAACAAAATTTGGTAAGATAGATATATTAACATTAATCTGACAAAAATAAAGATTTGGCCCATTAAAAACTTGGAATACATCTTTTAATGTACTCATCTTTCTAATTGCTCTGACATTCTAAAGGCAAAATATCTTGTAAAAGTTTCTGGTAACTACATTGCATCCTACCGATCATTAGTATTTTCCCCTCACCATTATGGAAACATCTATGTCTGTCAGTTGTAAACTGTTTAAATTACTATGGACTTGGATATTCAGTAATGATTATCAAATTTTGAGTTGCCAGCTACTCACTTCATTTCTATCTCCTACCTATAAGCTCCACTCTGTTTTTCTTACATGACTTAAACGTGTGAAAAATAAAAGTTGGTCAGATAATAATGAGAAGGATTAGGAAGCACCATGTATTTGTATTCAAATTTAAAGTTTTTGAAAGTTGTTTTCACCACATTTTTTTCTTTTTCATTTAAAACCTAATGATAGACTTGTTTGTTCAGAAGTAACATATTCCTCTTTCATAATCTTTGGTGCACTGGTTACAGAAGTAGTTTGTTTAAAATATGATTGAAAGTGTATTTTTTCCTCTGCAAAGAATGAATAAAAATGAAAAACGCCTCTTGGAGTAAATTTAACTATCTCAGCACAGCTTTTGTATTATTACATCAAATATATGATTTTGTTTTGGAGTTCAAAGATGTAGCAATTTTCTGAATAGATGTTCTCAAAATGAATTATTATTTGTTTTTCTGTGTTGTTGTATTATTATAATGGATATAAAGATATAAAACAGAGTTAATAGTGAAGCAAGAAGACAAGAAATAGAAGTGTTAAATGAATTATGATATTAGAGTGCAATGCAGGGATAAATAATTTAAAAGACTGAAATATTTTAATAACTGTAGGAAATATATTTAGATAAATTTTAGTAACAAATGTGGTTATACAAAAAATAGAGAGTAGCACAGAAAAAGACCTAAAAAAAGAAAAGAAAAGAAAAGAAAAAGAGTACTGTGCTTGTGCTCTATCACTAAGTCTTGTTTGACTCTTTAGATCCCATGAACTATAGTCTGCCATGCTCCTCTGTCCATGGGATTTTCCAGGGAAGAATACTGGAATGGTTTGTTATTTTTTTTCTCCATGTGATCTTTCTGACCCAGGATTGAACCTGGTTCTCCTGCATTGCAGCTGGATTCTTTACCACTGAGCCACCAAGGAAGATCTAAAAAAAAAAGGTTATATTTTACATTAATAAAAGTAATCATTTTGTATAAGTATGGGTATACTTTGTGTATCAATAAAAGGATTAAGAACTACTAAAAGCAACCAAAATGAAAACATATGTAAAATCATGTAAGATTCGTTGAAAACTATAGAGAGATTAGTCTTTCAAGCATAAAATTTATATAATTGAAAGCTTTCTATTTGCTATTTATCTAATTATTATATTCAGATATCATCAAAATGTTTTAAAGTGTAGGGTTTGTGCTTGAGATACGGGAATAAAAGTAGACTATGATTTAATTTTAAATAAATGGTACATCAAATTGGTATGTGAAATTGGTATGTTGGTATATGAAATTAAAATAAATTGTTCAAAATATTCATCTTTTACTCACCACTAAAATATGATAATGTTAATATGACAGGAAGTCCATGCACCTGTTCATAGATCACACAATTATTTTTTATTATACATGAGCCACAGTTAAAATTTAAAGTTAGTTTACTGTTTATGTGTGAGTGAGATGTTTCTTTTCATACTGTTCATGGGGATCTCAAGGCAAGAATACTGAAGTGGTTTGTCATTCCTTTCTCCAGCTCAATATCCAGTTCAAACCATTCAATATCACAGTAAACCAAGGCTGTGCCTTGACCAGTAATGCTGAAGAATCTGAAGTTGAACAGTTTTATGAAGACATACAAGACTTTCTACAACTAACATACACAAAGAGATGTCTTTTTCATTATAGGAGACTGGAATGCAAAAGTAAGGAGTCAAGAAATACCTGGAATAACAGGCAAATTTGGCCTTGGAGTACAGAATGAAACAGGGCAAAGACTAACAGAGTTTTTCCAAGAGAATGCACTGGTCATAGCAAACACCCTGTTCCAAAAACACAAGAGAAGACTCTACACATGGACATCACCAGATGGCCAACTTTGAAATCAGACTGATTATATTCTTTGCAGCCAAAGATGGAGAAGCTTTATACAGTCAGCAAAAACAAGACTGGGAGCTGACTGTGGCTCAGATCATGAACTCATATTGCCAAATTCAGATTGAAATTGAAGAAATTAAGAAATACCATAAGACCATTGAGGTATGACCTAAATCAAATCTTTACAATTATACATTGAAAGTGGGAAATAAATTCAAGGGATTAGATCTGATAGATAGATTGCCTGAAGAACTATGGATGGAGGTATGTGACACTGTACAGGAGGCAGGGATCAAGATCATCCCTGAGAAAAATAAATGCAAAAAGGCAAAATGGTTGTCTGAGGAGGCCTTACAAATAGCTGCGAATAGAAGAGAAGCAAACGGCAAAGGCTAAAAGGAAAAATATACCCATTGGAATTAGTTCCAAAGAATAGCAAGGATATTTTAAAAAGCCTTCCTCAGCAATCAATGCAAAGAAATAGTGGAAAACAATAGAATGGAAAAGACCAGAGATCTCTTAAAGAAAATTAGAGATACTAAGGGAATATTTCATAAAGGATGAACACAATAAAGGACAGACATGGTATGAACCTAACAGAAGCAGAAGACATGGCAAGAATACACAGAAGAACTGTACAAAAAAGATCTTCATGACTCAGATAATCATGAAGGTGTGATTACTCACCTAGACTCAGTCATCCTGGAATGTGAAGTCAAGTGGGCCTTAGAAAGCATTGCTATGAACAAAGCTAGTGGAGATGATGGAATTCCAGTTGAGCTATTTCAAATCCTGAAAGATGATGCTGTGAAAGTGCTGCCCTCAATATGTCAACAAATTTGGAAAACTCATCAGTGGCCACAAGACTGTAAAATGTCAGTTTTTATTCCAATCTAAAAGAAAGGTAATGCCAAAGAATGCTCCAACTACTGCATAATTGCACTTCTCTCACACATTAGGAAAGTAATGCTCAAAATTCTCCAAGCCAGGCTTCAACATGAAGTTGGAAGTTGGAAGCAAGGCTTCAACATGAAGTTCACGTGAACCATGAACTTCCAGATGTTCAAGCTGGATTTAGAAAAGTCAGAGGAACCAGAGATCAAATTGCCAACATCTGCTGGATCATTAAAAAAGTAAGAGTTCCAGAAATACATCTAACTTTGCTTTATTGACTATGTCAAAGCTTTGATTGTGTGGACCACAGCAAAGTGTGGAAAATTCCTGAAGAGATGGGAATACCAGACCACCTGACCTGCCTTTGATAAATCTGTATACAGGTCAGGAGGCAACAGTCAGAACTGGACATGGAACAATACACATGGTTCCAAATCAGGAAAGGAGTATGTCAAGGCTGTATATTGTCACCTTGCCTATTTAACTTATATGCACAGTACATCATGAGAAATGCTGAGTTGCATGAAGCAAAAGCTGGAATCAAGATTGCTTGGAGAAATATCAATAACCTTAGATATGAAATGACACCAGCCTTATGGCAGATAGTGAAGAAGAACTAAAGAGCCTCTTGATGAAAGTGAAAGAGGAGAGTGAAAAAGTTGGCTTAAAGCTCAACATTCAGAAAACTAAGATCATGGCATCTGGTCCCATCACTTCATGGGAAATAGATTGGGAAACAATGGAAACAGTGGCAGATTTTATTTTCTTGGGCTCCAAAATCACTGAAAGCATGAAATTAAGAGACACTTGCTCCTTGGAAGAAAAGTTATGACCAACCTAGACAGCATATTAGAAAGCAGAGACATTGCTTTGCCAATACAGATCCATCTTCTCAAGGCTATAGTTTTTCCAGTAGCCATGTATAGATGTGAGAGTTGGAATATAAAGAAAGTTGAGTACTTTATGTGCTTTTGAACTGTGGTACTGGAGAAGACTCTTGAGAGTCCCTTGGATAGCAAGGAAATCCAACCAGTCCATCCTAAAGGAAATCAGTCCTGAATATTTATTGGAAGGACTGATGCTGAAGCTGAAACTGCAATACTTTGGCCACCTGATGCGAAGAGCTGACTCATTTGAAAAGACCTTGATGCTGGGAAAGCCTGGAGGTGGGAGGAGAACTGGTAGAGAGAGGATGGGATTGTTTCATGGCATCCCTGGCTCAATGGACACGTTTTGAGTAAACTCCAGGAGTTGGCCTGGAAATGGACCGAGAGGGCTGCCATGTTGCAGTCCATGGGGTCACAAAGATTCAGACACTACTGAGTGACTAAACAGAAAGCACTGGGAAATTCCTATAGTTATTATACATTTCTTATGGAATTATGAAATGATTTAATAAATATTCCTGCCATTCCTCTCTATCTTCCTATCTATTGTTAAGATTCTACTATTTGCTTAGTTGTTAGATATTTTATTACATATACAATTATTGTGGATTCCATAATTCTGAATTTAAAAATAATCAATTAACTGTGACTTACAAATAATAGCTTGATATTTTCTCTGTTTTCCATGATCTATCACTTCAGTTGTGTCTGACTGTTTGTGATCTCATAGAATGTAGCCTGCAAAGCTCCTCTGTCCATGGAAATCTCTAGGCAAGAATACTGGAGTGGGCTGCCATTTCTCTTTCAAGGGGATTTTCCCAGCTCAGGAAAGGAAGCTATGCCTCTTTCATCTCCTGCTTGGCAGGTTCTTTACTACTAGTGCCACCTGGAAAATATTATAAATATAATCTGTCCTATTCTTATTAAGATAAATTGCATTTAGAGCCATCTGCATTGATGCCTTCATTCCCAATCCTGTAATTTTTCACTGTATGAATAGACCACAATGTGTTTATCAAGTTAGTATGTAAAATATATTTTTTAAAAATATTTGCTTCCCATTCAAGCTTTTTTTAAGTTAACAATAGAGCTGTTATTGACATATTGATATTGTATACATACCCTGGTGTGTATGTGTGTATCCTGTGGTGTGTGTATGTGTGTGTGTATCCGTTGGTGTGTGAGTATTTTTGTGTATCCCCTAGTGTGTAAGTACCACCTGGTGTGAATGTGCAAATTTGGAAAACTCAGCAATGGCAACAGGATTTGAAAATGTCAGTTTTCCTTTCAACCCCAAAGAAGGACAATGCTAAAGAATGTTCAAACTACTGTACCACTGCACTCATTTCACATGCTAAAAAGATTAGGCACAAAGTATTTCAAGTTAGGCTTCAGCAGTATGTGAGCAAAGAACTATAGTATGTACAAGCTGGATTTAGAAAAGGCAGAGGGACCAGAGATTAACTGCCAACATTCCCTGGATCATAGAGAAAGCAAGGGGATTCCAGAAAAACATATACTTCTGCTTTATTGACTACACTAAAGCCTTTGACTGTTCAGATAACAAAAAAATGTGGAAAATTCATAAAGAGATGGAAGTACCAGACCACCTTACTTGCTTCTTGAGAAACTTGTATACAGGTTAAGAAACAACAGTTAGAACTGTACATGGAACAAAGAACGGGCTCAAAATTGAGAAAGGAGTATGACTAGGCTGTATATTGTCATCTTGATTATTTAACTTATATGCAGAACAGATCATGCAAAATTCCATACTGAATGAATCATAAGCTGGAATCAAGAAAGCTGGGAGAAATATAAACAGCCTCATATATGCAGATGATACCACTCTAATGGTGGAAATTGAAGTGGAGCTAAAGAGCCTTTCCATGAGAGTGAAAGAGGTGAGTAAAAAAGTGGGCTTAAAACTCAACATTCAGAAAACTAAAATCATGGCTTCTGGTCCCATCACTTCATGACAAATAGGCAAGGAAAAGAGCCAGATTTTGTTTTCTTGGGCTACAAAATCACTGTGAATGTTGACTGCAGCGTAGAAATTAAAAGCAACTTGCTCCTTGGAAGGAAAGTTATGAAAAGCCTACACAGAGTATTAAAAAGCAGAGACATCACTTTGCTGACAAAGGTCCATCTAGTCAAAGCTATCATTTTCCAGTAGTCATGTAGGGATGTGAGAGACCATGAAGAAGTCTGAGCACTGAAGAATTGATGCTTTCAAATTGTGACACTGGAGAAGGCTCTAGAGAGTCCCTTGGACTGCTAAAAGATTAAACCAGTCAATACTAAAGGATATCAACCCTAAATATTCATTAGAAGAATTGATACTGAAGCTGCAATATTTTAGACACCTGATGCAAAGAGCTGACTCATTGGAAAAGGCTCTGATACTAGACAGAACTGAAAGTAAAAGAAGCGGGTAGCAGAAAATCAGATAGTTAGATAGTTAGATATTATCACCAATTCAACGTACATGAATTTGAGCAAACTCTGGGAGATAGTGCAAGACAGGGGAGCCTGGTGTGCGCAGTCTATGGGGTTGAAAAGAGTCAGACACAACTTGGTGATGAACAACAACAACATGTGCTTGTATAAATATATGTACATATTATATTTTATTTAGTAAAAAAAAAATAATGTTATGCTATCTGGTGAGGCATGACCTTCAACACATGAAAAGTCCTGATGGAAGTTTTAATTTGTTTGAAAGTGACAGTTTCATAGATTCTATTATTTATGCTTTGAAGATTTGAGATAGATTGTGGAAATACTTTTTCCCTGCTGTGTTGCTTAGGATAGCGTGGGATATGCTCATTCTGTTTTTGAATGACATCTTCAAATTGCCATCAAAAATAATTTACAAGTCTCAGTACCATTACCAGTGCATTAAATTTTCCATTGCTTCAATAATCAGAATTTAAAGTGACATATCACATTGAGTTATGGAAATGTTCTTTACAATTGTACATCAGCATATTGTCCAGGTGAGCCTCTTCCATGAAATATCTGATCACAGACTGTGTCCAAATTTGCTCAAATTTCAGTAGCCTCAATTACCTGTTCTTTTTTTTTTTTTTTGTCTTGAATGACCAGATCCTTTCAAATTCTGAATATTTTGTTAGTTGTATCTATTATTTCTAATTTTATTCTGTTCACAGTGTATTTTGCTATTCAAACATTTAATTTATTCAAAAGTGTTATTGTTTTCCTTCTTTGCATTTTTGTGTTTTAAGAAACCATTCATAATTAAAACTATTTCAAAATATTTTTTCAAACAACACAAAATGTTTTCTTGTATTTTGTAACAAAAAAAGCTGTAAGGTTTTATTATGCATAATGTGAACTATTGACCTTTTTTTTTCTATCTGGTTATTCAATTATCTCGGAATTATTAATTTTTATTCAGCTGAAGTATTAGTTGCATAATTCATTACATTTTATTATGTGTTTTGTTGCTCAGTCATGTCAGACACTGCAACCCCATTGACTGTAGCCTGCCAGGTTCCTCTGCCCATGGAATTCTCCAGGCAAGAATACTGGAGTGGGTTGCTGTGCACTCCTACAAGGGATCTTCCCAACCCAGGGATTGAACTCAAGTCTCCCACATTGAAGGGGGATTCTTTACCACCTGAGCCACCATGGAAGTCTATATTTCCTCATACATGAGGGCAATTTATAATTGCCTTTTATTCCTACTCCAATTCTATCTGCCTAATTAATGTTACTTTTTAACAAGTCTTAGTGTCTATTTCAATTCAGTTCAGTTCAGTTGCTCAGTCGTGTCTGACTCCTTGCGACCCCATGAATCGCAGCATGCCAGGCCTCCCTGTCCATCATCATCTCCCGGAGTTCACTCAGACTCTTGTCCATCGAGTCGGTGATGCCATCCAGCCATCTCATCCTCTGTCGATCCCTTTTCCTCCTGCCCCCCAATCCCTCCCAGGATCAGAGTCTTTTCCAATGAGTCAACTCTTCACATTAGGTGGCCAAAGTACTGGAGTTTCAGCTTTAGCATCATTCCTTCCAAAGAACACCCAGGGCTGATTTCCTTAAGAATGGATTGGTTGAATCTCCTTGCAGTCCAAGGGACTCTTCAAGAGTCTTCTTCAACATCACAGTTCAAAAGCATCAATTCTTCGGCACTCAGCATTCTTCACAGTCCAGCTCTCGCGTACATTCATGACCACAGAAAAAAACCATAGCCTTAACTAGACTGATCTTTTCTGGCAAAGTAATGTCTCTGCTTTTGAATATACTATCAAGGTTGGTCATAACTTTTCTTCCAAGGAGTAAGCGTCTTTTAATTTCATGGCTGTAATCACTATTTGCAGTGATTTTGGAGCCCTCCAAAATGAAGTCTGACACTGTTTCCACTGTTTCCCCATCTATTTGCCATGAAGTGATGGGACCGGATGCCATGACCTTTGTTTTCTGAATATTGAGTTTAAGCCAACTTTTTCACTCTCCTTTTTCACTCTCATCAAGAGGCTTTTTAGAATTCTGCCCACCTAAGCCCCAGTACTACAAAATTTTCAGTTATTTATATCATCTTAGTGATGGAAATCAAATTCACCAATTCTTCTTACCTCTTTAGCAAATATCTAGTTTAGTCTTTCTTTGTCATTTAAAGAAGATTTAATAGGGATAAAATAAATATGAATAGAGGTGGTAAATATCATTTCTGTTCTTGCTTTTCAGTCACCAAGTCTTGTCTGACTCTTCATGACCCCCATGGACTGCAGCATGCCATGCTTCCCTGTTCCTCACTATCTCCTGGCATTTGCCCAAATTCATGTCCATTGCAATGGTTATATAATCATATTCAAATAGAAATCTACAGGTTTCTTAATATGTTTTTAATAATGTATTATAAATAACTTATTATGTCATGATATATAATTTTAAATATTGTTTTTGGTGTGAAATAATATTAAATCATATGGTAACATAAGTAAATGTTTATTTTGAATATTTAAATTGTTAACTCATTATTTTAACTATTACTAAATTCTTCATAGCAGAACCGTAATTATTTATTTAGCATATATTTATAAGAAATGAAGTTGATGATTTAAAGAATTTGAATATTTTTCAAAGTTTCTACTACACTGTAAGTTGGTGTTTAGTGCTTCCCTCATAGTTCATTTGGTAAATAATCCATTTGCAATGCAGGAGACCCCAGTTCAGTTCCTGGGTAGGGAAGATCCTCTGGAGAAGTTATTGTCTACCCACTCCAGTATTCTTGGGTTTTCCTTGTAGCTCAACTGGTAAAGAATCTGCCTGCAATGCAGGAAACTGGGTTCAATCCCTGGGTTGGGAAGATCTCCCGTAGAACATGTTTTAAATATACATCATCAGATGTTCAAAGTACTGCAAGAATCCCTTAATTTATCCCTGTACTAGGCATTTGGCCACCATATGATTCATTTTCCACATAATATCCAGAAAAATAAAAACAAAATATTATATGTGAGGTCATGCCAAAAATCTCCTAAAACTGATACTGTCTCCCTTTTATATTCTGTGTAAAATCCAAACCCATTTACATGGCCTACAGTGACCTACCTGCCTTCATCCTCTGATTATATCTTGGGTTCTCTTCCCTTG
>SJYC01032198.1:0-15435 GCA_006408675.1 Madoqua kirkii | reverse complement strand
CCATTCTGACTGGTGTGAAGTGGTACCTCATTGTGGTCTTGATTTGCATTTCTCTGATAATGAGTGATGTTGAGCATCTTTTCATGTGTTTGTTAGCCATCCGTATGTCTTCTTTGGAGAAATGCCTGTTTAGATCTTTGGCCCATTTTTTGATTGGATCATTTGTTTTTCTGGAGTTGAGGTGCATAAGTTGCTTGTATATCTTTGAGATTAGTTGTTTGTCAGTTGCTTCATTTGCTATTGTTTTCTCCCATTCAGAAGGCTGTCTTTTCACCTTACTTATAGTTTCCTTTGTTGTGCAGAAGTTTTTGACTTTAATTAGGTCCCATTTGTTTATTTTTGCTTTTATTTCCAGTATACTGGGAGGTGGATCATAGAGGATCCTGCTGTGATATATGTCCCAAAGTGTTTTGCCTATGTTCTCTGTGTTTACTACTATAAATCAATGAAATTATGAGTTTAAACTGAGATAAATTCATCTATTCATTTGCTATGAGAAGCTACATTGTTTCAAGAAATATTTAGATGTTAATATTTATGTTTTATAGACAGATTAGATGCATAAGTGAGTATAATGAACATGCAAATTTTATGTAAGATTGAGGGAAATAATTACAATAATGTGAATAAAACTGATATCCATGTCCCTAAATATACATTCTGGAATTAAGATGCTGACAAGAATTTATCAAATTTAGGAATGAAAAATTAGAGAATGAGGAAATGTAATGTGTATAAGAAATCAAAAATGGTCATTGTTTTCCAGTCAGTGGTGACCATTCAGATACGGGAAAGGAACCTACCATCTTTTTGAAAAATGTAAGAAAAAGAGAAGTCACTAGAACAGAAATTTTAGTTTAGGATGATTAGAAAGTAAAAGCAATAAATCTGGATGGTTGAAGTAGAATGAAAATACTAATTTATAAAGTAGAGTAGGTACAAAATGAAGAATATTTATGACTATGTTAGTATTTAAGATCCTTTTTCATATGTTTCAAAAGTACAATACATTTTATAGATTAATTCACTTATCATATGTATGAATGTTGATATGGTACTCTCAGAAATATAATGTGGAAATTTTTATCAACTTTTACTGGGTGCTTAAGGCAATTCTAGGCTGAAGAGACACTAATTATATTTTCCTAGTCTAAGCTATTTTCTCTATTCTGCCTTAAACAGCAATAAAGTATGGATTGTGCCCTTATTCTCAATTAGCCATGCTGCCTAGTTTTCACTGGATCAGAAACAAATGGAGAAGTAGTATTATCATAAACTCTTTCTCTCTTCGTGTGTCTCCTTCTTTCTCTGCCTTTCTCTTTCACTCTTTGAATCTCTTCATTTTTCTCACATTTATATGTAATTAAATGGGGCTTCCCCTGTGGCTCAATGGTAAAGAATCCACCTGCAAGACAGGAGCCACAGGAGACTCTGGTTCAATCCCTGGGTCAGGTAGATCCCTTGAAGGAGGGCTCAACAACTGACTCCAATATTCTTATCTGGAGAATCCCATGGACAGAGGAGCCTGGCAGGGCTACAGTACATAGGGTTGCAAAGAGTTGGAGACTTGAAGCAACTTAGCACACACACAGGCAAGCTTATAATTAAATAAATAAACAAACACATTTTAAGAGACCTCTTAAACTGCAATTCTTCACAGATGTTTTCCTTGGCACCTATACAAAATTGCAGATGGTGACTGCAACCATGAAATTAAAAGACGCTTACTCCTTGAAAGAAAAGTTATGATCAACCTAGATAGCATTTTCAAAAACAGAGACATTACTTTGCCGACTAAGGTTCGTCTGGTCAAGGCTATGGTTTTTCCCGTGTTCATGTATAGATGTGAGAGTTGGACTGTGAAGAAGGCTGAGCACTGAAGAATTGATGCTTTTGAACTGTGGTGTTGGAGAAGACTCCTGAGAGTCCCTTGGACTGCAAGGAGATCCAACCAATCCATTTTTAAGGAAATCAGCCCTGGATGTTCTTTGGAAGGAATGATGCTAAAGCTGAAACTCCAGTACTTTGGCCACCTCCTGCGAAGAGTTGACTCATTGGAAAAATCTCTGATGCTGGGAGGGATTGGGGGCAGGAGGAGAAAGGGACGACCGAGGATGAGATGGCTGGATGGCATCATGGACTCGATGGACGTGAGTCTGAGTTAACTTCGGGAGATGGTGATGAACAGGGAGGCCCAGCATGCTATGATTCATGGGGTTGCAAAGAGTCGGATACAACTGAGCGACTGAACTGAACTGGTACAAAATTAAAATTAAAACATTTGCTCCTTGGAAGAAATCTATGACAAACCGAAACAACACATTAGAAAGCAGAGATACTACTTTGCCAACAAAAGTCCATCTAGTCAAAGCTATGGTTTTTCCAGTAGTCATGTATGGTTGTGAGAGTTGGCCCATAAAGAAGGCTGAATGCCAAAGAATTGATGCTTATGAATTGTTGTGTTGGAGAGGACTCTTAAGAGTCCCTTGAATGGCAAGGAGATCAAAGCAGTCAATCTTAAAGGAAATCGCATGTCAATATTCATTGGAAGGACTGATGCTGAAGCTGAAGCTCCCATACTTTGGCCACCCGATGCCAAGAATTGACTCATTAGAAAAGACCCTGATGCTGGAAAAGATAGAAGATAGGAGGAGAAGGGATGACAGAGGAGGAAATGGTTGGATCGCATCACTGACTCAACGACAAGAGTTTGAGCAAGCCTAGCGTGCTCCCGTCCATGGAGTTGCAAAGAGCTGGACATGACTGAGTGACTTAACAATGATAAATGCAAAATCAGACTCTTAGTTTATACTTCTCATAGCATCTTCTACTTCTCTTTTTTGAACTTGTGCTTAGTCACTAGGTCGTGTGGGATTCTTGCAACACATTGGACTCTAGTCTGCCAGGCTCCTCTGTCCATAGTGTTTTCCAGGCAAGAATGCTGGATCAGCTTACCATTTCTTTATCCAGGGAATCTTCCAGTTCAAGGATAGAACCCGCCTCTCCTGCATAGGCAGGGATTCTCCTGCATTGCAACCAGATTCTTTTCTGCTGAGTCATTGATATAATTTAAATTAAGGAAACATTTTGGAGATTGTTTATGTTGCTCCTTGAGGTTAAAACAGGTCAATTTTATTACCGCTATGCTTCTAATTTCATAGCAGTCTCCAGCACAGTAGAACTCAAGAAATACAATTTGAATGAATAAAGTTACTTACACTCCTTGAGTTTCATACTCTTTAGTTTTAAACTGGAGTTATAATATCTACATAATATGCAAAACATCAAATGTTTCAAATCTTTTTTATTCTATTCATGTTTTATAGGTGGTGTTAATTTTTATTTTCTCAGAACTGATTTTTTTCCTTAGTGCTATCTACGAAAATCCCATTTCTTCACTTAGATTTGAAGCTGCATGTTCCCTTGGCTATTTTCAAATAAATTTCAGGAAGATAAAAATGTTCATTTTTTCTTGCACTTGAAAAAAAAGCAAATAATTATCTGCACTGTGAAACTCTTGGCATACCTTTGGCATATACGTTTTACCTTCTACTTTGATTAATAAAACATTGGTTAGTTATTTAATATTGAAAGTGAAAGTGCTCAGTCATGTCCATGTCCAACTCTTTGTGACCCTATGGACTATACAGAACATGGAATTCTCCAGACCAGAATACTGGAGTGGGTAGCCTTTCCCTTCTCCAGGGTATCTTCCCAACCCAGGGATTGAACCCAGGTCTCTCATGTTATAGGTTGATTCCTTACCAGCTGAGCCACAAGGGAAGCCAAACATTTACTATTTGTGAAAAAAATCTAAACTGAAATAATATCTAATTATTTATTATCTAATAATATCTAATTTAATAATAACTAATTTCCCATATTACCTATGAATGTTTATAACCTTCACTTACTGCCTTCTTCCTGTCCCTCTTCTCCCACATGCAATCACTTGGAGCATAAGCAATGACATAAACAACTATACTAGCTTACCTACTAGACATGTTTGATTTCCTCTTTTAAAAGGTTCAATTTTTGATCACTCAGCTTTGATGTGAAGACTGAATATAAATCAGCAGACAACTAGCAGGGTGACAAGCCATGAATTAAATGCTCAATTAAATATGGTGATGCTTCATAATGAAAAGTACTTTATTAGATGGACAGGTCATTAGCATTTGGGGCAGTTGTTAAGTCTGATTTTGCTTGTTCATTTATGGATATCAAAACACACAGTGTCACAGTGAAATGACAAACTTAATATGATTTTTTTCCATGAATAATTTCCCTCCAGGTTAGAGAGAATATTAATGTTGAATTTTCAAATAATTTCTTTAAACTAATTAAATATAGAAAAGGAAAACAATAAAAGGAAGTTTTCATATATAAAGGAAAAAATAACTAATCATTGGATAAATTTTCAGAGTAAACAATCTTCCTGAATACAAATTGAACCTCATATTCCCAGTTTGTTTCCAGTGCAAAGTCAAAGTGTCGTGTTATATTAGGTGAATAATAAGACTGCACAGCTCATTAAAGCATAAATTCATTTCTTTGCTTCTCTTGTGATATAATGTGTTTGCATTTTGCCCTGAGGACAGAAACTAACATGAACATTTATCTGTAATTAAAGATTCACAGACCATTAACAGTATAGCAATTTCCATGCAGTTAAGGCAGGGAAATAAGATGTTTTAAAAATTATTTCCTATTTTATGTAAAAGTCAGATTCTCTTTTTTCAGTTTAGATTTTTTCCATTACAGGAACTTAATCTTAGATTGGTTTTCTCCAAAGTTAACATAATCCACTACCTTTTTTTTTCTTCTCAGTTATCACATAAACATTTTTGTGTCCTCTGTGAGGACTGCCTCAACTGATTAGAGAAATAAGTTTTAACTCTAACTTTGTCAATCTGTATTTTGAAGGTGATCTACTGTAGCCAAAGAAGGTGAAGACAAGGAACCTTAATCCACAGATCCAAGGTTGAAGAGCTAATTATCAAAAGGGGAATGAGGGAACACTATTGACATAAAACTAACTATCTACAAAATATTTTCCAAGTAATACAATATTGTAGCATTCCTGGGCAATGCCTTACTAGTGGTATTAAAATGCCAGCAAATGGAAAACAAAAATAAAGGGCTTATGTCAAATATCTGGGTAAAACCTGTTCTACATTCAATTATTTAATAAAGATAAAGAATAGATTTTTCTGGGCAAATTTTATCTATTCTGTAGTCATTTCTTTAGGAAATATGCATTGAATATTTGCATTAGATTGAAAGCATAAAAAATGGTAGGAGCACAGATGACGAAGATAAATTTCATGGATTAAAATTCTTTTTTTTTTTTGTCATTTTCTGTTTGATATTGAATAAGTTGTTAGCTAAGCTCTCTATTCCATGATTTGTTACTAAAAATAGGGTGCATAACAACTGCCAGGACTCATCGCTGTCTAGGTTTTGTTTGTTCATAGATAGAATCCAAATATATCTCCATCTCATGTACACTTACGTCAGTTCAAATGAATCTGTTCCAGTCAGTAAGTTGAGAGCAGAAGTGACTAAAACTATTCCAGCTTGGCCCATAAAACTTATTTGTGCATAATTTTGTTCTTTTCCCCTACCAATATGTAAAATATAAAGAACTCTGAGGAGGTTCATGACTTCAGCCACAGAATGGAAATGGCAATGATCCTGAATCACTGCTTGGGGAATCACTCCCACTCTACATACAATCTACTGTGATATAAGACAGAAGTATATTTTCATCATGTAAATCTATCAATATTTGAGATTTTAGATTTTTAACCTTTGCTCTGAGGTTGAGGCTCTATGAATTTGACCCAATGGAATGTAGGCAGAATTGATGGAAGACAATTCTATGATGTAAGACACCACCATGTCCGACTTTTAACGTACTCTATGTGTACACCTCTAGATTACTCTTTCCTTGTCAAGGAGTTGTGAAGGCACATGATGAAGATGGTGTTATAAAAAATACAAGTTCAGAGTCTTGGGGCTTTTCTGGTGGCTTGGTGGTGAAGAATCTGCCTGCTAGTGCCGAAGACATGCGCTAGATCCCTGGTATAGGAAGAGACCACATGCTACGAAGCAACTAAGTCTGTGCTTCACAACTCTCGAGCCCTGCTCCAGAGCCTGGAAGTTGCAACCTCAGAGCCCATACGCAGTAACTGCTGAAGCCGGCATGCCCTAGAGCCCGTGTTTCACAAGAGAAGCCACAACAATGAGAGTGTACTTTAGCTGGAGAGCAGCCCCAGCTGGCCACAATATAGAAAAGCCAATGCGGCAATGAAGCCCCAGCACAGCCAAAAATAAATAAAAATAAAGAGAGGTTCAGAGCCCTGAGTTACCAGAGGACTCTGGTAAATCAGTCTTCACACTGGTTCGCACCACGATTTAGGAGTCCACTTCTATGCAGCAAAAGCTGCCCATCCCTGACAATGAAAATGAGGAGGAAGTTTGCTACAGATGAAAACATATGAAGCAGTTTTTGTGTTCTTGGAAAATTTATAACCTACTTAGGGAAATAAAAAACTGTATATTGGATTGGACAAAAATTTTGTTCAGGTTTTCCTGTAACATTTTATGGAAAAATCTGAATGAATGTTTTGGTCAACTAATACATGTTAACTGTTTGAAAGGTATAAGATATATGTGACAGCTACATTATTATTTTTAGGGGTAATGAAACTTTGCAATATTTCACATCAGTTAAGAAGATGACATGAAAAAACACAAAGGTTTTTTTTTGTTGTTTGTTTGTTTGTTTTTTAATGATGCTTCGGGCAAGTATTTAAACTATGAAAGTACTGCTGCTGCTAAGTCGCTTCAGTCGTGTCCAACTCTGTGCGACTCCATAGACGTCAGCCCACCAGGCTCCTCCGTCCTGAGATTCTCCAGACAAAAATACTGGAGTGGGTTGTCATTTCCTTCTCCAATGCATGCATGCATACTAAATCACTACAGTCATGTCCAACTCTGTGCTACCCCATCGACAGCAGCACATGCTTTATTTCAGTTACTTTAAAGTGAATTGTTTTCCATCAAAAAAATACTGCCTATCAAAATATACAGCTCACATAAAAATCATGTTCCCTAACAGAAAATAGAAAATTTCATTTCTCAAAAAGGTAAATTCTTTGAATTTTATTTTGTCAGCTTTTTATCAAGTGGCCTTTGAAAATCTAAATCAGCTGAGCTCCTGTTAACTTCATTAAGATTCTGTACCCTGATGGCTGCGCTGCTGCTGAATCGCTTCAGTCATGTCCAACTCTGTGTGACCCCATAGACGGCAGCCCCATCCTTTGGATTCTCCAGGCAAGAACACTGGGGTCAGTTGCCATTTCCTTCTCCAATGAATGAAAGTGAAAATTGAAAGTGAATTTGCTCAGTCGTGCTTGACCCCCAGCGATCCCAGGGACTACAGCCTATGAGGGTCCTCTGTCCATGGGATTTTCCAGGCAAGAGTACTGGAGTGGGTTGCCATTGTCTTCTCCAACCCCGATGGCTATGAGCCTTCAAATTTCCTCCTGGCATTTTCATAATTTACAGTAGATGATAGGGTTTTTATTTACTTTTGTTTTTTTTATTAGGTGTGCTCTGCAAATTTGTTCTTTGAACTGAAAACCTAGACATGAATTTCTAGAATCTATAAAGTAAATAAAGTTAAAACTAATATTTTCGTACAAAAAAAAATTTCTTCCATCATATGTGATACCCTTAACAGTCATTTAAAAAATAATTTCAGGTTTTCTTCTCCTATAACTATATTGAGTCTTTGTTTTTTAACCACTAGGGTATGCTATTTTCATTGTTTGTTATTGTGATAATTTAACAAAGTTTCATTATAAATAGATAATATACAAAATCTTCATAACAAATTTTTCCACTCATGGTACCAATGTCTATCTAAAAACATGCAGTTACCAAAGAAACCAGAAACGGTATCAGTGAATATCTATATTTTGTTTTCCTTCAGAATTGTTTGATATGTTTAAATCCTCAATTGTTAAAATTCTAGCAAAACTAAACAAATAGGATCTAGTTAAACTTAAAAATTTTTGCACAGAAAAAGAAACCATAAATAAAGTGAAAGACAATCCTCTAAATAAGAGAAAATATTTGCAAAAGATACAAGCCATTTGACCTATTAATGGTGTTAATATCCATAATATATAAAAAGTCCATGAGCTTCCCTGGTGACTCAGTGGTGAAGAATCTTCTGCCAATGCAGCAGACATTAGTTTAATACCTGATTTGGGAAGATCCCCTGGAGAAAGAAATGGCAATACACTCCAGTATTCTTGCCTGGGAAATTCCAAGGACAGAGGAACTTGGTGGGCTATAATCCATGGGGTCATAAAAGAGAAAGTCAGACATGACTTAGCAACTAAACAGCAACAACAAACAGCTCATACAATTCAACATTGAAAAGCAACTGATTAAAAACAAATTGAGACATTCAAACTTAGCTAGTCATGTAATGAGGCCTCATGGATTTCATGCTCTCACATTTTTTAATTAAAAAATTTTGTTTTAATAGTAGAGCATACTTGATTTACAATATTGTGCTAGTATCAGGTGTAAAGGAAAGTGATTTAGTTGTACATATACATACATCTATTGTTTTTCAGATCCTTTTCCCCATAGGTTATTATATAGTATTGAGTACGATTCCCTATTCTATATAGTAGGCACTTGATGGTTATCTATTTTATACATGGTGCAGCTGCTGCTGCTGCTAAATTGCTTCAGTCTTGTCCAACTCTGTGTGACCCCATAGATAGCAGCCCACCAGGCTCCCCCATCCTTGGGATTCTCTAGGCAAGAATACTGGTGTGGGTTGCCATTTCCTTCTCCAATACATGAAAGTGAAAACTGAAAGTAAAGTTGCTCAGTCACGTCCATCTCTTAGTGACCCCATGGACTGCAGATTACCAGACTCCTCCATCCATGGGATTTTCCAGGCAAGAGTACTGGAGTGGCGTGCCATTGCCTTCTCCCATTTTTATATAGTAGTATCTATATGTTAAATGTAGTTCAGTGATAAAGAATCCACCTGCCAGTGCAGAAGATGCCAGACATATTTCCCTTGGTCAGGAAGATCCACCTCCTAATTTACACCCTCCACCTTTTCCTTTGGTAACCATAAGTTTGTTTTCAAAGTCTGTGAGTCTGCTTCTGCTTGTAAATAGGTTCATTTGTATTACTTTTGAAATTTCCTACATAAGTGATATTATATTTGCCTTCCTCTGTCTTACTTAGTATGATGACCTCTGAGTTTATCCATGTTGCTGTTAATGACATTATTTAATTATTTTATGACTGAGTCTTGAGAGTCCCTTGGACTGCAAGGAGATCCAACCAGTCCATTCTGAAGGAGACCAACCCTGGATTTCTTTGGAAGGAATAATGCTGAAGCTGAAATTCCAGTACTTTGGCCACCTCATGTGAAGAAATGACTCATTGGAAAAGACTCTGATGCTGGGAGGGATTGAGGGCAGGAGGAGAAGGGGACGACCGAGGATGAGATGGCTGGATGGCATCAAAGACTCAATGGACGTGAATCTGAGTGAACTCCGGGTGTTGGTGATGGACAAGGAGGCCTGGCATGCTGCGATTCATGGGATCACAAAGAGTCGGACACAACTGAGCAACTGAACTGAACTGAATATTCCATTGTATACATGTATCATGTCTTCTTATCCATTATCAGCTGATGATCAATTAGGTTGCTTTCATGTCTTGGCTTTTGTAAATAATGCTATAGTGAACATTGGTAGTGAGTGTATCTTTTCAAAGTATGATTTTCCCCAGATATATGCCTCAGAGTGAAATTGTAGAATTATATGATATTTATGATATGAATGAAGTTTTATATTTTATATGAATTCATACGATATGAATTTTTACCTTTATAAGGAATCTTCATACTGCTCTCAGTAATTGGCTATACCAAGTTACATGCCCAGCAACAAAACAGAAGTGTTCCCTTTTCTCTGCATCCTCTAAAGCATTTACTGTTTGCAGACTTTAATGCTGACCATTCTGACTGGTGTGAGATGGCACCTTTATTGTAGTTTTGACTTACATTTCTCTAATAGCTAGCATTGTTGAGCACATTTTCATGTGCTTTTTGGCCATTTGTATGATTTCTTTAGGACTTCCTTGGTGGCTCAAACAGTAAAGTGTTTGTCTACAATGTGGGAGACCTGGGTTCAATCCTTGGTTTTGGAAGATCCCCTGGAGAAGGGAATGGAATCCACTCCAGTACTATTGTCTGGAAAATCCCATGGACAGAGGAGCCTGGCAGGCTACAGTCCACGGGGTTGCAAAGAGTCGGACACGACTGAGCGACTTCACTTTCACTTTCATGTTTTCTTTGGAGAGATGTCTGTTTAGATATTCTGCCCATTTTTATGGTTTTTATTTTTACTTTTTTTTTTTTAATGTTGAGCTCTGTGAGTTGTTTGTATGTTTTGGAGATTAATCCCCTGTCTGTTTTACAGTTGAAATATTTTCTCCCATTCTACATTGCCATCTTGTCATTTTATTGTTTGCTTTGAGGGTCAAAGCTTTTAAGTTTAATTAGGTCCTATTTATTTACTTATTTTATTTCCATTGCTCTAGGAGGTACTCCAAAAAGACATTGTTGCAATTTATATTAAAAAATGTGTTCTATGTTTTCCTAAAAAAATTTTTATGGTATATGGTTTTATATTTAAGTCTTTAATTTTATTTAAGTTTATTTTTGTGTATGGTGTTAGAGAATGCTCTAATTTCCTTCTCTTACATGTGGCTGTCCAGTTTTCCCAGGATCATTTATTGAAGAGACTGTCTTTTTCCATTGAATAGTCTTGCCTCCTTTGTCATAGATTAATTGACTATAGTTATATAGGTTTCTATCTGAGAGTTCTATTCTGTTCCTCTGATCTTATAAGTCTGTCTTTGTTCTAATACCATATTGTTTTGATGACTCTAACTTTATAGTATACTTCAAAGTTAGGGAGCCTTAGTTTTCCAGCTCCATTTTTCTTTACCAAGATTGTTTTGATTATTCGGAGACTTCTGTGTTTCCATACAAATCTAAAAATTTTATTTGTTCCAGATCTGCAAAAAATGTTGTTGATTATTTGATAGGAATTTTATTAAATCTGTATGTTGTCTTGGGTAATACAGTCATTTTGACAAAACTGAAACTTTCAATTCAAGAATATGATATACCTTTTGATCTGTTTCTGTCATCTTGAATTTATTTTATCAGCATCTTTCAGGTTGTAGAGTACAAGTCTTTTGCCTCCTCAGGTAGGATTATTCCTAGCTATTTTATGATTTTCAATGAAATGGTATATGGGGCAGTTTCCTTAGTTTCCCTTTCTGGTCTTTTATTGTTAATGTATAGTATTTCTGTGTATTAATTTTGTATTTTGCAACTTTATCAAAATCACTGATGAACTCTGGTAGTTTTCTGGCAGCATCTTTAGGATTTACTATTCATAGCAATCTGTCATCTGGAAACAATGACTTTTCTCTTTTTTTAATTTCACAATTGGAACTATTTTTATTTATTTATTTTTCTCTGCTTGCTGTAGCTAGAACTTCCAAAAATATGTTGAATAAAAATGATGACAGTGAACAGTCTTGTCTCTTTCCTGATCTTAGCTTTCCCAATTTTAGCTTTTCTCCATTAAGTATGTTAGATGTGGGTTTTCATATATGATCTTTATTATCTTGAGGTGTGTTCCCTCTATTGCCACTTTCAGGAGAAATTTTATCCTAAATGGATGTAGAATTTTGTCAGAAGCTTTTTTGGAATCTATTGAGATTAGTATATGATTTTTATTCTTCAATATATTAATGTGATATTGATTTGTATATATTAAACAAACCTTGCATTCTTGGCATAAATCCCCCTTGATCATTATGTGTGTGTATGATGTGCATGATGCTTTTAACATGTTGTGTATTCAGTTTGCTGTTATTTTGTTGAGGATTTTTGTATCTATGTTCATCAATGATATTGGCCTGTAATTTTATTTTTTGTGATATCTTTGTCTGGCTTTGTTATGAGGGTGATGGTGGCCTTGTAGAAGGAGTTTGGAAAGCTCCTTCTTATGCAAATTTTTTGAAGAGTTTCAGAAGAATAGTTTTTAAATTTTCTCTAATTATTTGATAGGATTCTCTTGTGAAGCAGTCTGGTCCTGGATTTTGTCTGTTAGGAGTTGTTAAATCAGTTTCAATTTCAGTGTTTGTGGTTGGTCTGTTCATATTTTCTATTTCTCCTGGCTCAATTTTGGGACATTGTACCTTTCTAAGAATTTGTCCATTTCTTTTTTTATGATGAACATGTCTAAATGTTTATCACATTTTGTTTTCTTTTCAAAAAAATACAGCTTTTAGTTTCATTGAAGTTTTCTACAATTTCCTTTGTTTTGATTTCTTCTTTCTGCTCTGATCTTTTATGATTTGTTTCCTATAGATGACTTTAAATGTGGCTTGTTCTTATTCTGGCTGCCTTAGTTGTTTGGGTTTTATTATTTTCTGGGGTAAGATTCAGAGAAGGCAATGGCAACCCACTCCAGTACTCTTGCCTGAAGAATCCCATTGCCAAAGGAGCCTGCTAGGCTGCAGTCCATGGGGTCTCTAGGAGTTGGACATGATTTCACTTTCACTTTCACTTTTCACTTTCATATATTGGAGAAGGAAATGGCAACCCAATCCAATATTTTTGCTTGGAGAATCCCAGGGACAGAGAAGCCTGTTGGGTTGCTGTCTATGGGGTCGCATAGGGTCAGACATGACTGACATGACTTAGCAGCAGTAGCAGAAACAGAGGTAAGATTATACTGCTGTAAAAATTCCCTCTTATAACTGCTGTTACTGCATCCTGTTGGTTTTGGGAGATTCCCCTCTTCCACCCCTCTGCATTGGTCTCTAGGAATTTTTAAAAATTTCCTCTTGGATTTCTTCAATGTTCTATTGGGTGTTTAGTACAGCCTTATTTAAACTCAAATGTTTGTGTTTTCCACATTTTTTTTCTTTCAGTTGACTTCTAATATCATAATGTTGAGGTTGGAAAAGATGCTTGTTATGGTTTTAGAAAAGGCAGAGGAACAACCTCCAGGGGGATCTTCCCAGTTCAAGAATTGAACCTGGTCTCCTGCATTTTTGGTTGATTCTTTACTGTCTGGGCCACCTGGGGAGCCCCATGAGACAACAACAAATCAAAAAAAAAAAAATGTCATTTTGAAGTTTCATCTCTTTCTTTTTTTATGCAACAATAATGAACCATTTCTCAACTTGATTGTGATGTGCAATGAAATGTGGATATTATATGACAACTGACAATGACTAAGTTGACGGCTGGATTGAGAAGAAACTCCAAATCACTTTCCAAAGCCACACTTGCACCAAAAAAGGTCATGGTCATTGTTTGAAGGTCTGCTGCCTGGCTTATCTACTACAGCTTTCTGAATCGCAATGGAACCATTACATCTGAGAAGTATGGTCAGCAAATTGAGGAGATGCACTGAAATCTGCAACACCTGTGGCTGGCACAGGTTGCTAGAAAGGGCCCAATTCTCCACAGAAACACCTAACTGCACAGCACATAACCAATTCTTCAAAAGTTGAACAAGTTGGGCTAAAATGTTTTCCCTCATCTGCCATAACACCTGATCTCTTGCCAGCTAACTAGCACTTCAAGCATCTCAACTATTTTTTTCAGGGAAAAGCTTCCACAACCAGCAGCAGGCAGAAATGCTTTCCAAGAGTTCATTGAATTACAAGGTATGGAATTTTTAGACTACAGAAATAAATAAAATTATTTCTCAATATCAGAACTGTGCTGACTGCAATGGTTCATATTTTGATTAATAAAAATGGGAAATTCTTCAAAACCACAAGTACATTTGCACCAATATAATATGTCAATTATACCTCAGTAAAAAAAAAAATTAGAAACTAAACATAAGTGTTAAGCATAGATTATTATAACCAGAGAACATGAAAAATGCAGGTGAGGAGATTAAAAATTAATTTTACTCTTTTTCTCTATTCATTGATTCTGCATGCGTGAGTGCCAAGTTTCTTCAGTTGTGTCCAACTCTGTGCAACGTTATGGGCTATAGCCCACTAGGTTCCTCTGTCCATGGGATTCTCCAGGCAAGAATGCTGGAGTGCACTGCCAGGCCATCCTCCAGGGGATCTTCCTCATCCAGGGATCAAACCCATGTCTCTTTCATCTTCTGCATTCCAGGCAATATAGGTTACAATAATATAAATCATAAAGTCTCACAAGATAAATGACCATTTCCTAATTATCTTGTTGTTGTTGTTCGTGTGGAAATTTGCTTTTATCTGAATATTTTAAGATACATTTTTAAAAAGAATTCTTCTAAAATTTACCATCAAAAGATAGAGTAAACATTATACTTCTATTATATACTATTGGTGTCCTCAAGAATTTCTCAATATTTTATCTTTTATGAATTCAGGTGATAATTCCACTTGGTAATCTAAGATTTTATCTTAGGCAAAAACTTAAATGCCATTCTTCTCTGGTCAGACTATCTAAAATGTTAAGATCCCATTTGATAGATATTGCTACATATAAACATAAAACCACCACTTATTAAGCTCACAGATTTCCATAAGGGTGAGGGTTTGAATAGAGCAAGCTTAGATTGGTTTATCCACAACTTGAATTTTGCAAAATGAAATCATCTGCAAGTATCTTTAATCACTCTCTCTCTCACACACATATCTTTCAGTTGGCCCTCAGATCAGATTTTCAGAGGACCTGCAGATCATTACCCACATGCTCTGAGCTTGCTCACAACATAGGGATAAGTGGTATAATCAGACTTCTTATAAAGGTGCAGAGTTAAAAAAAGCTAGTATCCTGATGGTCAAACTGAAATCCTTATTATGGCTCTGATTACAAAACCACGTAATCTCATTTTTATGGTACTATTTTGGTTAAACTAGTCTCAGACTCATCAGGAATCATGAGGATGTGGCCCACACATGCACCATCTTTCGAAGGCAAGGTGATAACATCATATTGTAAAATGGCGTGTAGAATAAGTGAGATAGTTGTAGTTATAATTGGAAAACATCACTTGCCACACTATATATTCTTCTGACTAAAATTTCACATTGTCTCTTGCCACTAACAGTCTATATATTCTACCTACCTATCTATTATACATCCTTCTATTAGAATCAATGCATGGAAGAATATTTGAAACAAGTAATCATTTAACAAATATTTGTTGGGTGAATAAATAACCAAATAGTTTTAAATTACTTTTTAAAAGAGGAAAAATGAAAAATAAACAGTATGAATGAATAAAATATGCTCACACTGGCATAGATTAAATTCAAATATTATGTTTTTAAAGCTACACA
>SJYC01032195.1:0-15818 GCA_006408675.1 Madoqua kirkii | reverse complement strand
ATACTGTTTTTTTTTTTTTTTTCCTATTTCTTTGCACTGATCACTGAAGAAGGCTTTCTTATCTCTTCTTGCTATTCTTTGGAACTCTGCATTCAGATGCTTGTATCTTTCCTTTTCTCCTTGGTTTTTCACTTCTTTTCATAGCTATTTGTAAAGCCTCCCCAGACAGCCATCACGGGGATGTTCTTGATCCTTGTCTCTTGTATAATGTCACGAACCTCAGTCCATAGTACATCAGGCACTCTATCTATCAGATCTAGGCCCTTAAATCTATTTCTCACTTCCACTGCATAATCATAAGGGATTTGATTTCCATCATATCTGAATGGTCTAGTGGTTTTCCCTACTTTCTTCAGTTTAATTCTGAATTTGACAATAAGGAGTTCATGATATGAGCCACAGTCAGCTTCTGTTTTTGTTGACTGTATAGAGCTTCTCCATCTTTGGCTGCATAGAATGTAATCAATCTGATTTTGGTGTTGACCATCTGGTGATGTCCATGTGTAGAGTCTTCTTTTGTGTTGTTGAAGAGGGTGCTTGCTATGACCAGTGCATTTTCTTGGCAAAACTCTATTAGTGTTTTCCGTGCTTCGTTCTGTATTCCAAGGCCATATTTGCCTGTTATTACAGGTGTTTCTTGACTTTCTACTTTTGCATTCCAGTTCCTTATAATGAAAAGGACACCTTTGTTGGGTGTTAGTTCTAAAAGGTCTTGTAGGTCTTCATAGAACTGTTCAGCTTCTTCAGCATTACTGATTGGGGCAGAGACTTGGATTACTGTGATATCAAATGGTTTGCTTGGAAATGAACAGATATCATTCTGTCATTTTTGAGATTGCATCCAAATACTGCATTTCAAACTTTTTTGTTGACCACGATAGCTACTCCATTTCTTCTGAAAGATTCCTGCCTACAGTAGTAGACATAATGGTCATCTGAGTTCAATTCACTTATTCCAGTCCATTTTAGTTTGCTTACTCCTAGAATGTCAACATTCAGTTTTGCCATCTCCTGTTTGACCACTTCCATTTTGCTTTGATTCATGGACATGACATTCCAGGTTCCTATGCAATATTGCTCTTTAGAGCATTGGACCTTGCTTCTATCATCAGTCACATCCACAACTGGGTATTGTTTTTGCTTTGGCTCCATCCTTTCATTCTTTCTGGAGTTATTTCTCCACTGATCTCTAGTAGCATATTGGGCACCTACTGACTTGAAGAGTTCCTCTTTCAGTATCCTATCATTTTGCCTTTTCATACTGTTCATGGGGTTCTCAAGGCAAGAATATTGAAGTGGTTTGTCATTCCCTTCTCCAGTGGACCACATTCTGTCAGACCTCTCCACCTTAACCCACCTGTCTTGGATGGCCCCACGGGCATGGCTTATTTATTTACACCTCTCCTACTCTACCACTAAGAAAGAACAACCTTTGGTAAACCTCTTTTCACATTTTAGATGTAGCATTTTTCCACAAGCTATGAGTATACAGTTCTCATCCATTTTTTGAGTAAAGGGTGAGATTTTTTCCTCTGAATTGATCCCAGAGCAATAATGAATGCTGAAATGAGTACAATGCGGGAGAAAAGCAATCTTGCTGGATTTTATCATGTGACTCAGTAGACCATTTGAGTGCTAGAAGTATCTAGGAGTAGAAGATGATGTAATTTATTGTCTCCAGAATAAGGATGGATACTCACCATGCCATATACACTTAAAGGTTATAGTCTGTTTGAAAATACAGTTCCTGGCATAGTGCTATGCCCTGGAAGAGCTAGAGTGATTAATCTTAAGACATCAAGTGAATGTGAAACCTGATCTCCCTTCATAAGTTAGTGTTGACCAATAATCATAAAGTTAGTTGAGAACAGTAGCCATACTCTCTATGTTAAAGTGATATATCTATGATTGTGTTTGAGAAGTAGTAGAGGACACAAGCTAGCTACTTGAATACATGGCTCAGAACTCCATTTTATCACCTTTCTTTACTTACGTCATTCTCTCCTCACAGAAATTGCAGTATTGAGGTATTTTAATTGAATAGCTAATTAAAGAGGGGAAAATGAAGCTTGGGTCACAGATGTTTTACCAAATATGTTGGTTTGTGTTGAAATGACTGGTGGATGCACCATGCCTGCATTTGGGTTGATAATAATAAAAGACATGGGTGAAGATAAATTCTTCCAAGAGACAAACTTTCAAGAAATATACTAGTTATTTAATTTTATGTGCAGAAAGAAAAGTTCTTGGGTTAAAGAAATACTTGGACTCATCAACAGTAATAAATGACTTCATTCATTTTTTAAGGGACTTGAATATATTTGGGAAATCTATTACAAGGAGTTATCTGGTAGAGAAATATGGATGACTTTAAGAGAGTAGGCATAAATGGTGAAGACTTCATATGTTAATTCCTACCAGCAAACCTACTGCAGGAAAAACATTAATGAGCAAACCAAAAAGCCAGTTTAGCTAGAAGCTGTCAGTCAATGCTTGTCCTTAAACATTCCAGTTGTTTTGCTATAGTGGCAGATAAAAAGAGCAAAGCAAGAGCCCAAGAGCACAACTTTCCACTCAGCACAGCTTATCTAACATGCTATTAACTCTTAAAATCTACTTGAAGGAGAAATAGGAAGCTGCCACTATAGTACCAATCGTGGAAGAAACCACCTATGCCACTTAGTGGCAAGTTGTTTCCATTTTCACAACAGGCGATGTTTTATCCTGATTCAGAGTGACACATTTCCTAAATATGAGTTTGCCATTCACGCCTCAGCCAATAATGCTATCTCTGAGGGTTCAAATTATATTGACCCACAAACATTGAATCCGTCATTTAATTTCTCATGACAAGGGATCCTCCTTATGGCAAGCTATATGTAGAAGAGGGAGAATGACTATATGATTTGTTACTTAGTTCACCATCCAGAAGTCATAGCCTTATGAAGCAGTAGAAGAGCCACATCCTTAAAAGGTAAAATACCAAGGTGCAGAAAGCAAGGAGTGGAAACAGGAGTGACTCTGTTCACAGTTACTCCCAGTTATCCGCTGGGTAAATCCATGCTTTCTTTCTGCAACTTTAGACTTTGAAGGACTAGGGATCTTGGTTCCTAGATTAGACACTCACTAATCTTAAAATTATGGCCACTTCCTAGACACCTTGAGTAACTCAAGCAGGCAAGGGAAAAATATGTTTGTAATTTAGTTGATTTTATGAGCATTTTTGGATAGTCATGTTTCTGGTTCAAATATAAATGTGCAAGTACAACAATCACTGTCTCATAAAGGAATGGCAAATAGGAAAATCATGTGCTTCAAAGATCATGCCCTACATTACTCCAAACAAATGAATACACACACACACAGACATAAATGTGTTTTATGTCTACACATAAATGTGTATACAAAAAAAATCTGATTTAATAACTGTTTCTAACAACTATATATTTTACTAGCCAAGTTAAGTGTTTTCATTCTATTTCTCTACTTCTGGGGCATATTTTCTTAATTGTTATTGTTTGTTTGATGCATTATCTTTTTTGGTAGGAGAGTTTTCTTTCTTTTTTTTTTTGGTATATCATAGGTTTTATATCTACATTTAAAATTTAAGTGAATATTTCAAGTTAAAATGAGTTTTTGAACAAAACTCGTCATTGGAAATCTGAGACTAATGAAATCTCAGTACACTGAACTATCCAGTATTATTTGCATGGAAATTTTAAATTAGATTATGTATAAGTGAGCAAGATGGAGAAGAGCATAACAATCCACTCTTATATTCTTGCCCAGAGAATTCCATGGACAAAAGGGGCCTGGTGGGCTACACTCCATGGGGTCAAAAAGCATCAGACACAGCTTAGCCACTTACACTTTCACTTTCTCATTTTCATTTTCATAAGTAAGCACAATAATTGATATTGACACAGTCATGTAAGGACACAATTTCACTAATGTGTGTCTCTGCATTTCTCCCTCAAATCTATAATTAAAAAAAGAAAGAAAGAAAGAAAGAAAAGCAAACACCATTTCCGTTAGTTTTCTTCTTCAGTGCCATCTCCAAAGAATTGTGTTCTGTGTCAGAGGCAGCCAAAGAGCAGGAAGAAAAAAATATAAGAGACAAATAAGGCAAAACACAAAAATAAGCAACAAGACCTCTATTTGTGTTCCTCAAACCTCCCCTACTCAAGCTCTTCTCCAATGAAATATCTAATATCAAACCAAAAATCACTTTCTCCAAGTAAAAACTCATTCCTACTAGTCATTTAACAGTTAATTCAAATTCAAAATGAGCTCTAGACATGCTTTTGTCCATTAATATCTGTAGTCACTGTAGGGAATGGTTTTATCTTATGGTACTTATTTCCCTTCGTGGAGAGTAGGACAGTTAGAAAAATAATTATACTGTTTATAAATTTCTGTGCATATATTTTAATAGGAAAGTAGATATTGTTAAGTCTAGAATATTTTCAGTATTTTAAGTGTTCCTGGTATATGCTTGTATCAGTTAACACAGTCCTGGGTTGAAAACACAGACAATAATAATTTAAAAAGATAAGATATTAATTTCACCTTTTCTAGATTGATGAAATATCAGTTTGGTTTATGTATCATTCTCTTAGTGAACATGCATCTTATCATGAAAGTCTTATAAACAAATATAGTTCTGACAACAGCATCTAGTTGAAACCCCCAAATCTGGGAAGCACACTCATTAGTAACCATACTTATGGAAGCAGCAAGCTGTTTCCCCTGTAATACCTCTATAGAAGTTTCTTCTAACTATGTTGAGGCAAAACTTTTGAATAAAAAGTATTTTAAGAATAGTGCACATATAAATCCTACATTCAGAGGTATGTTCCACCACGTCACACTATTATACATAACCCACAGTCCACCTTCCCTGATTATCACTTCAATCAAAATTAATTAAAATATCATTCAAATTTCAATTCTGAGTTAAAGTTTATACAGTCTGAAGTTCATGGATGTAGCTTTTGATAATTGTTTCTATTTTAGTAAGACACACTTGCTACTTTCAATCTCATTGTAAACCATTATGGAAATTTGCTTCTTCAGTAATTTTCTTTTACTTTTCAATACTCTAAATTTTAAAATGTGGAATAAGCAAAGTCAACTGAGAATAATTTGTACTTTTGTAAATTATTATACATAACCCACAGTCCACCTTCCCTGATTATCACTTCAATCAAAATTAATTAAAATATCATTCAAATTTCAATTCTGAGTTAAAGTTTATACAGTCTGAAGTTCATGGATGTAGCTTTTGATAATTGTTTCTATTTTAGTAAGACACACTTGCTACTTTCAATCTCATTGTAAACCATTATGGAAATTTGCTTCTTCAGTAATTTTCTTTTACTTTTCAATACTCTAAATTTTAAAATGTGGAATAAACAAAGTCAACTGAGAATAATTTGTACTTTTCTAAAAACTACCAATTCTACACCCAACCCTATTTAAAACCACTAAAACTTCTATATGTATGAAAGTGAATGTGAAGTCGCTCAGTTGTGTCCGACTCTTTGCGACCCCATGGACTGTAGCCCACCAGACTTCTCTGTCCATGGGATTCTCTAGGCAAGAATACTGGAGTGGGTTACCATTTCCTTCTCCAGGGGATCTTCCTGACCCAGGGATTGAACCTGGGTCTCCCGCATCGGAGGCAGATGCTTTAACTTCTGAGCCACCAGGGAAGCCCGTCTATATCTATATCTATATCTGTATCATCTGTATCTATATCTATAATCTATCTATCATCTATCTGTCTATCTATCTATCTATCTATCTATCTATCTATCTATGTGGAATTTTATATACTGGTAGCTCAGCTGGTAAAGAATCTGCCTGCAATGTGGGAGACCCCTATTTGATTCCTGGGTTGGGAAGATTCCCTACAGAAGTGATAGGCTACCCATCTTCACCAGGGATAGGATTACCTGGTGGCTCAGATGGTAAAGAACCCACCTACAATGCCAGAGACCTGGGTTTGATCCCTGAGTTGGGAAGATCCCCTGGGGGAGGGCATGGCAACACAACGTGGACAGAGGAGCCTGACAGGCTGTAGTCCATGGGGTTGTAAAGAGTGAGACGCAACTGTGTGACTAAGCATCAGCACACAGCACATGTAGTGCACACAAATATGGGTATGTATATACATGTACATATACACATGCATATGCATATATAGTAGTATCAGAATAATTGCTCACCCTAAAGTCCCCATGCCCTAATTTCTCAAACCTGTGAATATGTTGCCTTACTTGGCAAAAGTGACATTGCAGATGTGATTAAAATTAAGGAATGTAGAATGGGGAAGTTACTCTGGATTTTCCCATTGGGTCCAATATAATAATCTTTATAAACAGAAGAACTAAGCAGAACAAAATGATCAAGGAGATACAGCACAAAAAAAAAGGCAGAAGTGAGATTGCAAAATGAAAAGGCTTGGAGTTGTAGTCATTGGTTCTAAGAGAGAGGGACCCACATGCAAGATCCTGACAGAGATCTCTGGAAGGTGAAGATGGTCTCCAGCTGACAGTCAGCTAGGAAATGGGAGCCTCAGCCCTACAACTGAATGGGATCACATTCTATCAACAACCTAAATGAGCTTGAAAGCAGACTATTCCCTAGAGTCTACTCGAAGAAAAGTGGCCCTGTCAACACCTCAGTTTGGTCTTGTGAGACCAAGAACTGAGAAACCACCTAGGTCATTGTGTACTAAAATCTTAGATTTATTATTGTCACTGTTCACATTTGGGTACAAAATTGTTCTGCTGGAGCACTTCATTCTTTTATTCCTTCTCCCGAATCATGAGTATTTCTGTACTTTGCTTACTTTAAATCAGTCCTTAGTTATATTTCTACATCTAAGCATTATAGTTAAAAGATATGTGTGTCTTAGCAAATTTACTATATATATACATTACTGACTTTTTTCCAGCGGAGGAAAATTGATTTTTTTCCCCCAAAATTAGAAAGAACACGGGAAGCATATGCAAGAAACTAAGATTGCTGTTTCATGATAATTGTTTGTTTGTTTTTTTTAAATTGGAATTTGTGAATTACTTTTTTGAAAAGTTCTTTTATACAGAAAAGTGAAATCAGGTCCAAACATATAAAGTAATGATAAACTTGAAGTCACACCACTAAAAAAAATTGTCAGTGTGAAATTCAATTTATCACAATCTGACTTCAAAAGTTCTTCTTTTTCAATCACTCCATAATGCTCACGCTGAAATAGAAACTGTCTTCCACTTATTTTTATCATTGCATAATATTGTGCAGCCTAGAATAATGTTGTCCATTGAACAAGTCTTGAGTATACATTTATTTCACTGACTTGACCAGAAAAAAAGAGAGAGAGATGCCTTTTTTTATACAGAAAAGTGAAATCAGGTCCAAACATATAAAGTAATGATAAACTTGAAGTCACACCACTAAAAAAAATTGTCAGTGTGAAATTCAATTTATCACAATCTGACTTCAAAAGTTCTTCTTTTTCAATCACTCCATAATGCTCACGCTGAAATAGAAACTGTCTTCCACTTATTTTTATCATTGCATAATATTGTGCAGCCTAGAATAATGTTGTCCATTGAACAAGTCTTGAGTATACATTTATTTCACTGACTTGACCAGAAAAAAAGAGAGAGAGATGTCTTTTATTTAAGGCCAAAATAGATTAAACCAACAGGCGTGATCTAACATTCTGTATAGATATTATCTATCCTGAGAAACTTCCCTTAGGGTTTTTTTTAAAGAAAGGTTTATAATTTATATCTTTCTGCTACTTATTTGAATAATAACTATACTTACTGTCGTGAAGTATGGAAGGATAATGGTTGAGAGCACACTTTTGAATCAGATTATCTTGAGTCTTGGATCTGCTGTTGAACTAACTAAACCTCAGTTGTATTTGTCGATTATTTGTTCTTCTAATTCAGGCTTCCCTGGTGGCTCAGTGGTAAAGAATTTGTTGGTCAATGCAGGAGACGTAGGTTCAATCCCTAGGTGGGGAAGATCCCATGAAAGAGGAAAATGATAACCCACTCCATTATTCTTGTGGGATAATCCCATGGATAGAGGAGCCTGGTGGGCTAAAGTCCATGGGGTCACAAAGAGTTGGACATGACTGAGCATTTACACACATTCTTCTAATTCATGGGCTGGAGCATCCTGTGGGCTAAATCCATGAGTTGAGACATGTTTGTATATCTGAAAAGTGTTTTAAATGAAAACAGAATAATATATGACAGAGATTATAAATAGCCCTTGAAGCCAAACTACTTATTAACTGGCTGTCAACGGGGGAGGAAATGGATCAGTTCCCACTCCAGCTCTCCTGTGCCTTATGATTTTGTTAATCTGCTCTGATATCTGAAATATTTCTCCATATTTTCACACAAGTGGCTCCAATTTTCATTCAGATTTTACCTTAAAAATAAACTCTTTAGATGAGCTTCCCCATTCATTTCCTTTCAGATCATTTCATGTGACTTTTAAATTATGATTTTTCATACCTATTTATGATAGCCTTTATCACACTGAGAGAGTCAATTCCTAGGCAGGTCAATAAGAAGCCCGGGAGTACCCAAGGGGAGAGGGGTCTGGAATTCTCAAGGAGGAGGAAAGGATAAACTTTTTTTTCCCCCCCTCTACATTCCTTAGTCTTAGTCACATAAAACATTTTTATCTTTAAGCCTGGAACTGATGATTACACAACAAACAACTCAGTTTAAACTCTGTACTAAGGATTATATCTGCTGTGATGGACTGTAAAACAGAAGCTCCCTGGCCTCGTAGAAGTGTGGCGGAGAGGAGCTACCCACATCCGAGGAGCAGTAGCTGTACTGGCACAGGAAGGCCGGGAGGAGCCACTCCACGTTCAAGGTCAGGAAGGGTGGTGGTAAGGAGATATCCCTCATCCAAGGTAAGGAGCATCAGCTGCGCTGTGCTGGAGCAGCCATGAAGAGATATCCCACGTCCAAGATAGGAGAAACCCAAGTAAGACAATAAGTGTTTCAAAAGGGCATCAGAGGGCAGACATACTGAAACCTTAAACTCTGTACTAAGGATTATATCTGCTGTGATGGACTGTAAAACAGAAGCTCCCTGGCTTTGACAAATCTCGTAGAAGTGTGGCGGAGAGGAGCTACCCACATTCGAGAAGCAGTAGCTGTACTAGCACAGGAAGGCCGGGAGGAGCCACTCCACATTCAAGGTCAGGAGGGGTGGTGGTAAGGAGATATCCCTCATCCAAGGTAAGGAGCATCAGCTGCGCTGTACTGGAGCAGCCATGAAGAGATATACCACGTCCAAGATAGGAGAAACCCAAGTAAGACAATAAGTGTTGCAAAAGGGCATCAGAGGGCAGACATACTGAAACCATAATCAAAGAAAACTAGTCAGTCTAATCACACAGATCACAGCCTGGTCTAACTCAATGAAACTAAGCCATGCCCACGGGGCAACCCAAGATGGGCAGGTCATGGTGGAGAGGTCTGACAGAATGTGGTCCACTGGAGAAGGGAATGGCAAACCACTTCAGTATTCTTGCCTTGAGAACCCCATGAACAGCATGAAAAGGCAAAATGATAGGATACCAAAAAAGGAACTCCCCAGGTCAGTAGGTGCCCAATATGCTACTGGAGATCAGTGGAGAAATAACTCCAGAAAGAATGGAGGGATGGAGCCAAAGCAAAAACAATACCCAGTTGTGGATGTGACTGATGATAGAAGCAAGGTCTGATACTGTAAAGAGCAATATTGCATAGGAACCTGGAATGTCAGGTCCATGAATCAAAGCAAAATGGAAGTGGTCAAATAGGAGATGGCAAGAGTGAATGTCAACATTCTAGGAATCAACGAACTAAAATAGACTGGAATGGGTGAATTTAATTCAGATGACCATTATATGTACTACTGTGGGCAGGAATCCCTTAGAAGAAATGGAGTAGCCATCATGGAGTAGCCATCATGGTCAACAAGAGTCCGAAATGCAGTACTTGGATGCGATCTCAAAAGTGACGGAATGATCTCTGTTTGTTTTCAAGGCTTTCTCTATCTCTCTTAAAATTTAATAAAACTGTATTACACAGAAGCTCTGAGCAATCAACTCTCATCTCTGATCCCAGATTGAATTCTTCTCCTCTGATAGCCAAGAATCCTGGCATCTTTTGTGGTTCAGCAATGATCTTTCAATATCATTATTATCAGTTTACAATAGCATTGATCATTTACCATTCTATGATTGTATTTAAACACATTTTTTCAAGGTTTTCTCTATCTCTCTTAAAATTTAATAAAACTTTATTACACAGAAGTTCTGAGCAATCAAGCCTTGTCTCTGATCCCAGATTGAATTCTTCTCCTCCTGGCATCTTTTGTGGTTCAACAACGATCTTTCAATATCATTATTATCAATTTACAATAGCATTGATCATTTACCATTCTATGATTGTTTTTAAACACACCACATACATACTTTGATTACTGATTTTTCCCTCACTTCTGTAATCAAAGAGAGCAAACACTTCTGCTTTTTCATCAGTGTATCTTCATGATCTATCATGTGATCATATTTCACAAATTTACTGAAAAAAACCAAACATATATATATATCTTACCCTGTGTAAGTTCTCACAAAGCGTACTTATCTCTGAGTATCCTTATAGAATGAAGGTAGTGTTAAACGATTCAGAGAATAAAATTGTGAGTTATATCCCTGCTTGAATGATAATGCTGCCATTACCTCAGAAAAGGCAGTTGCTATACTTTTACAGATCTTACCCTGTGTAAGTTCTCACATAACATACTTATTTCTGAGTATCCTTATAGAATCAAGGTAGTGTTAAACGATTCAGAGAATAAAATTGTGAGTTATAGCCCTGCTTGAATGATAATGCTGCCATTACCTCAGAAAAGGCAATTGCTATACTTTGGTCTCATGAAGTTGACACTTTTTTTTTTTTTTCTTCAAGGTTCGCTTTTCTTCAGCAATTTTTAGAAAATTTACTTTCACTCAAATATGTTCATTTCCAAAATCTCTCTACTTCCATTAAATAAGAATAATTGACAGAGAACTCGGTAGAAAAGTGAAGCACTGAATTGTGATAATTATCCATGAAATTGCCTCAATCCTCTGTTTTCTTTGGTTAAGAAGGAAGAGCCTATACTTTCAACCTTAAGCAGTTGGTTTAAGTACAACAAAAGAAACTTGCTGTGTTTTGCTTGAGACAAAATGTCTTCAGTATAGCTGTGTTTCATTTCAATATGATTTGGGAGTTCAGTACTATTTATAACACTTTCTTGCAAGAAAACAGTGGTATTTTGCACATGGACACTCCAGTTAAAAAGTATGAATTTTATGATGTGTCATTATAAAAATTAGGAGAACTAGTTAAACTTTCTTAATGTACTGTTTATTAAAACATGAATGTGTTATTGCTATCCTAAAATACTAATAAATGATGATCAAATTCTCTAAAAATGTGTTCATTTCTTCCCTCACCAGTCCCAGTCTCTCTCTCTCTTTCTTTTCTCCCTAAACACCAACAAACACACAAATATTTGCATGTATACATACAAAAATTAGATTTTATATATATATTTTGTGTACATATGTGCTTATATAGGTTTCTAGTCTTCTGAGGGATTTTTTCTTTGGTAAGATAAGGTACAATAGTAAAACAATATTTTTACTTATTTAATAACACATAATGTGTGGTAACTGTCTTAACACTTAACAGAACGTCTTGCATGCAGTAAGTTTATAAATACTTGTTGAATTGAACTAACTTTGTTCTTTGCATTAGTCTTCTTGGTCTAGTATATCAAGAGACCATAGACTAAGTGGTTTTTTTCTCAGAGCAGGAATTTGTTCTCTAGAGGCCTGCAAATGGCCAACTTCTCACCATGTCTCTCCCTTTCTCCTATAAGTCAACAGTCCTGTCAGATTAGGATTCCAATCTTAGACGCTCACTTACCCTTAATTAATTTTTAAAGACTGTATTTTGGTAACAATGTACATTAGAAGTTTAGATCGTCCACACCTGTGGCTGATTCATGTCAATGTATGGCAGAACCAATGCAGCGCTGTGAAATGGAATAAGCATTAAACAAAAAATAGTAAAAAAAAAAAAAAAAAAAAGGAAGTTTAGAACTTCACCTAAAGGGAGGTCACAATTTAGTCCATAACAGTCTCTTTTGAATAATTTTTTATTTCATTATTCCAGTTTAGTTTTAAAAATAAAATTAATGGGATTTAATTTACATATTTAATTTCCTGCATTGAAAAATAGTCTTATTTAGACTGTAACTAAATGCCCATCTTTAATCTGAAAATATTTATATAAAAATTCTATATCTTCATATTTAAAGTTTCATATTTTTCATATATAAAAATCTCATATTTTTTCATGATTGACATGTGATTATTCCGAGAACAGCTTGCTTTAAATATCAAAGGTTGGAAATAAAAAAAAAAAAAAAAAAAAGGAAGTTTAGAACTTCACCTAAAGGGAGGTCACAATTTAGTCCATAACAGTCTCTTTTGAATAATTTTTTATTTCATTATTCCAGTTTAGTTTTAAAAATAAAATTAATGGGATTTAATTTACATATTTAATTTCCTGCATTGAAAAATAGTCTTATTTAGACTGTAACTAAATGCCCATCTTTAATCTGAAAATATTTATATAAAAATTCTATATCTTCATATTTAAAGTTTCATATTTTTCATACATAAAAATCTCATATTTTTTCATGATTGGCATGTGATTATTCCGAGAACAGCTTGCTTTAAATATCAAAGGTTGGAAATTTGCTCTGGAAAACAATTTTGTAGCATTTCTTTAAACATTTTATAGTTAAAAGCTCAAAAACCTTTCGCCTCTGAGTTCACAAGCTTTTTATGTAAAATGATACATTTTTTTCTCTTATCATATTGGAAATTTCAATCACTCTTATAATTATTTTTTTCAACAGTTGGTTGTGAAAATGCCAGCTCTGCATTGGATTTCAGTTCAGTTACTCAGTCATGTCCGACTCTGTGACTCCATGGACTTGTAGCAAGTGGTGCTTCTCTGTCCATCACCAGCTCTTGGAACTTGCTCAGACTCATGTCCATTGAGTCAGTGATGCCATCCAATCATCTCATCCTCTTTCTTTCCCTTCACCTCATATCTTCACTCTTTCTCAGAATCAGGATCTTTTCCAATGAGTCAGTTCTTGGCATCAGGTGGCCACAGTATTGGAGATTCAGCTTCAGCATCAGTCTATCCAATGAATATCCAAGATTGATTTCCTTTATGATTGATTGGTTTGATCTCCTTGCAGTCCAAGGGACTCTCAAGAGTTGTCTCCAACACCACAGTCAAAAGCATCAAATCCTCAGCATTCAGCTTTCTTTATGGTTCAACTCTCACATCCATATATGATTACTGGAAAACCCATAGCTTTGACTAGACAAACCTTTCTTGGCAAAGCAATGTCTCTGCTTTTTAATATGCTGTCTTGGTTGGTTATAATGTTTTTTTCCAAGGAACAAGTGTCTTTTAGTTCCATGGCTTCAGTCACCATCTGCAGTGATTTTGGAGCCTAAAAAAAAACAAAGTCTGTCGTTGATTCCTCTCTTTCCCCATCTATTTGTCATGATGCAATGGGACCAGATGCCACGAGCTTAGTTTTCTGAATGTTGAGTTTTAAGCCAACATTTTCATTCTCCTCTTTCACATTCATCAAGAAGCTCTTTAGTTCTTCTTCACTTTCTGCCATAAAGTGGTGTTATCTGTATATGTGAAGTTATTGACATTTCTCCCAGGAACCTTGATTCCAGCTTGTGCTTCATCCAGCCCAGCATTTTGAATGATGTACTCTGCATATAAGTTAAATAAGCAGGGCGACATTATACAGCCTTGACACACTCCTTTTCCTATTTGGAACCAATCTGTTGTTCCATGTCCAGTTCTAACTGTTGCTTCTTGGCCTGAACACAGATTTCTAAGAAGGCAGGTAAGGTGGTCTGATATTCCCATCTTTTAAAGAATTTTCCACAGTGTATTATGATCCACAGAGTCAAAGGCTTTGGCATCATCAATAAAGCAGAAGCAGATGTTTTTCTGGAACTCTCGTGCTTTTTCAATGATCCAACAGATGTTGGCAATTTGATCTCTGGTTCCTCTGCCTTTTCTAAATCCAGCCTGAATATCTGGAAGTTCATGTTTCATGACTGCTGACGCATGGCTTGGAGAATTTTGAGCATTAATTTGCTAGCATGTGAGATAAATGCCATTATGCAGTAGTTTGAACATTCTTTGGCATTGCCTTTCTTTGTGATTGGAATAAAAACTGAACTTTTCCTGTCCTGTGGTCACTGCTGAATTTTCTAAATTTATTGCCATAATGAGTGCAGAACTTTCACAGCATCATCATTTAGGATTTGAAATAGCTCAACTGGAATTCCATCATCTCCACTAGCTTTGTTTGCAGCAATGCTTCATAAGGCCCACTTGACTTCACATTCCAGAATGTCTGGCTCTAGGTGAGTGATCACACCATTGTGGTTTTCTGGGTCATGAAGAACTTTTTTTTGTATAGTTCTCTGTATTCTTGCCATCTGTTCTTAATATGTTCTGCTTCTGTTAGGTCTGTACCATTTCTGTTCTTTTTGAGCCCATCTTTACATGAAATGTTTCCTTGGTATCTATAATTTTCTTAAAAAGATCACTAGTCTTTCCCATTCTATTGTTTTCCTCTATTTCTTTGCCTTGATTACTGAGGAAGGGTTTCTTATCTCTCCTTAATAGTCTTCAGAAATCTGCATTCAAATGGGCATATCTTTCCTTTTCTCCATTGCCTTTCAATTATCTTCTTTTCATAGCTATTTGTAAGCCTTCCTTACAAAACCATTTTGCCTTTTTCACTCTTTGTTTTGGGGGATGGTCTTTGTCCCTGACTCCTGTACAATGTCATTGAATGGTCTAATGGGTTTGCCTACTTTGTTTAATTTAAGCCTGAATTTTGCAATAAGGAGTTCATGATTTGAGCCACAGTTCATTCCTGGTCTTGTTTTGCTGACTTTATCTTTGGAGTCATCTTTTTCTCCATCTTTGGCTGCAAAGAATATAATCAATCTGATTTTGTTATTGAACATCTGGTGATGTCCGTGTGTAGGGTCTTCTCTTGTGTTGTTGGAAAAGTGTGTTTGCTATGACCAGTGCATTCTCTTGGCAAAACTCTGTTAGCCTTTGCCCTTCTTCATTTTGTACTCTGAGGCCAAATTTGCCTGTTACTCCAGATATATCTTGGCTTCCTACTTTTGGAGTCCAGTCCCCTATGAAGTGATCTCTAGTCTTTCCCATTCTATTGATTTCCTCTATTTCTTTGCATTGATTGCTTAGGAAGATTTTATTATTTCTTCTACTATTCTTTGGAATGCTGAATTCAGATGGATACATCTTTCCTTTTCTATTTTGCCTTTATTTTCTCTTCTTTTCTCATCTATTTGTAATGCCTCCTCAGACAACCAGTTTGCCTTTTTTGCATAGGATGAAGTTGTGTTAAATAGTTTAATATTAGGTATACTGTGTAATAAATTATATAGATAAATCAATTTTATCTTCCTTATTATATCATAATGAAACTTCACTCGATTTTTTTTAAAGAAAATACTTGAAAATGCTTTCACTATTTTAACTCATTCATCATAAACCACTAAATTTCTTCTCTTTTGTAAACACTTCAACTGTTTATTATGTAACAAATTTCTAGATTCCCCTCCATCCTCACTCTTTCTTAAA
>SJYC01032191.1:0-11596 GCA_006408675.1 Madoqua kirkii | reverse complement strand
AACTTAAATTCTGATTCTACCCCTTTGTATTGCCTGGAGCTCTTTAGTAGTATGGCTTCCAAGTGGCATTAGTGGTAAAGAATGCACCTGCCAAAGTAGGATACTTAAGAGATTTGTGTTCGATCCCTGGATCAGGAAGATCCTCTGGAAAGGAAATGGCAATCCATACCAGTATTATTGCCTGGAAAATTCCATGGACAGAGAAGCCTGCTGGGCTCCTGTGGTCGCCCGCCTCGCCGATAAGAATGCCACAGACAGGATTCTTCTGACACGCAGTTTATTGTTACAGCTCTTTCAGGAAGTGGTGAGAGGGCCCTGATGCAGGGAAAGCGGTTGCTTATATAGCCCAGAGGGGAGGCGTGTCAACCTCTGATTGGCTCATAACAGAACACTGCCATTGGCTCATGACAGAACACTGCCAGAATCCCTGATTAGCATATCTGTGTCAACCTCTGATTGGCTCATAACAGAACACTGTTAGAATCCCTGATTAGCATATCCATGACCTTAAGAGACATATCTTGCGCATGCGTCTTTTAGTCTACGTTTTCGAAGAACCAGGAAGCAGGAAACCGGCGCCATCCCGCAATGGCGGCTGCGGCTCCTGACAGGCTCCTGCAGTCCATGGGGTCAGAAAGAGTCAGGCACAACTGAAATAACTTAGCATGCATGCACACGTTAGATAATATATGACAGAAAACACGCTAAAGATGACTTTAACATCTAGAACATTAATTATCTCAAATTATAAGAAGCATATGAAAAAGATACTTCTAGGAATGCTTAATTCAGTAAGTTAGTGATATCAGCAAGAACTTAGCACTGTTCCTTCTTCCTGCCATGCCAGCCACAGTTCCATGAAGCTGAGTTTAGTGTTGTGCATTCTTTCTCTATATATTAAAAAAATAAATAAATAACTGTAGAAGCTTTTTATATAAGAACTGAACAGAAATTTAGACTATGTTAATAAAATGTCTCTAGAACATCCCAGACTTGTGCCCAGAATATATCTTGTTCACACTACAATCATTTGAAAAGGGGGAGGATGGATTTGATACTGTTACTCTCAGTGATTCAATACCCATCTTTTGGAGTTAAGAGATTGACTTTCCAATGTTCCTGGAAGAATAGGATTATTAAAAGCCATTTATAGATTTAATGCAATCTCTGTCAAAATTACAACAGCATTTTTCACAGAAAAAGAAGAAATTATTGTAAAATTTGTATAAAATCACAAATAACATCTAATAGGCAAAGCATTCTAAGAAAGAATACTGGAGTCATCACACTTCCTGATTTAAAACTATGTTACACAGCTATATTACAAAATGGTCAAAACAGAATGGTACTGTCATTAAAACAGATGCGTAGACCAATGAAACATAAAAGAGAGCCCAGAAATGAGCCTATGTGTATATGGTCAAGAATGCCAGGACTATGCAATGGGGATAGGAAAGTTTTTTCAACAAATGGTGCTGGGAAAATTAAATATCCATATGCAAAAGAACATGAATCCATATCTTATACAAAGATTAACAAAAGATGGATTAAATTAATAAGTGTAAGACCTCAAAAAGTAAAACTCTTAGAAGAAAAGATTAGCTATAATCTCCCTAATAACGATTTTACAAGGATATTTTTGGACATAACATCAAAACAGAGGTGACAAAAGCAAAACTAAAAAGTGAGAGCACATGAGAAAAAAATTTTCTGCACAGGAAAAACAAAAATTAACACAGTCAAAAGGGAACCTATGGAAAAGGAGAAAATAAGTGTAAATCATCTATCTGATATGGTGTTGCTGCTGCTGCTGCTAAGTCGCTTCAGTCGTGTCTGACTCTGTGTGACCCCATAGACAGCAGCCCACCAGGCTCCCCTATCCCTGGTATTCTCCAGGCAAGAGTACTGGAGTGGGTTACCATTTCCTTCTCCAATGCATGAAAGTGAAAAGTGAAAGTAAATCTGCTCAGTCGTGTCCGACTCTTCACAACCCCATGGACTGCAGCCTACCAGGCTCCTCCGTCCATGGGATTTTCCAGGCAAGAGTACTGGAGTGGGGTGCCATTACCCCAAATATACAAAGGATGACTCCAACTCAATAGCAAACAAAAATCATTAAAAATGGGCAAAGGACTTGCGCAGCCATTTCTTAAAACACACACACACACACACACACACACAAATGGCTAGCCAAGTACACGATGGCCAACATCTCTAATTATCAAGGAATTGTGATTCAAAACCATAATGAGGCATCACCTAGTCTCTGTTAGGATAAGTAAGTAAGTAAGTGAAATCACTGAGTTGTGTCCAACTCTTTGCAACCCCATGGACTGTAGCTCACCAGGCTTTTCTGTCCATGGAATTCTCCAGCAAGAATACTAGAGTGGGTTGCCGTTTCTTTCTCCAGGGGATCTTCCCAACCCAGGATCAAACCTGGGTCTCCTCTATTGCAGGTAGACACTTTAACCTCTGAGCCACCAGGGAAGCCCCAAAGTGATATGAGAATAATTTTACTAATGAAATAGTACTGGAGTGGATTGCCATTTCATTCTCCAGTGGATCTTCTTAGCCCAGGGATTGAACCCGGGTCTCCCACATTGTAGACAGATGCTTTACTGTCTGAGCCACCCAGGAAGTCCTTCTGTTAGGATGGCCATTATATAAAAGACAAGGGTAACAAGTATTGATGAGGGTGTGGAGAAAAAGGAGCCCTGTTACACAAATGATGGGAATGTACATTGGTACAGTCATTATGTAGAGTTTCCCAGGTGGCTCAGTGGTAAAGAACCCTCCTACCAATGCAGGAGACATGAGTTTGGTCCCTGAGTTGAGAAGATCTCATAGAGAAGAAAATGGCAACCCACTCCAGTATTCTTGCCTGGGAAATCCTGGTGGGCAACTGTCCATGGGATCACAACAGTCTGACAGGACTTAGCAACTAAACACACACAGTCATTAAAATGTTGCTGGTTTTAAAACCCAGGATTATTTTCTCAAGGACCCGAGAACCATTCATTTAAAATGCAATCATCAAGAAAGTTACTGCTTTTCTCTCACAGTATGTACAAGAGTGTAGGAGTCTTACTTCATTGCTGTACCTTGCTTCAAATTGTAAGCTTACCTCTTTTCATGAGGATATGAGAAAATTTACTTTCTCTTTGAATAAGGTGAATTAGCAAGCACAGGTATACTATGATCCTCTCATCTTAGCTTTTAAAATGCTTCCAAAGTTCAGACTGAGTTTAGCCTTCTCCTTATTGTGATCATTTTGAATAGAATCTTCCTTCCTGTTTAAATTTTATAGTGGCATTTTTTTGATCTCTCATTTCTGTATGAATTCTTATCATTCATAATTACATGATTACATCTTTTCCTTTGCCTGTTTTTCTTGAGAGTAGTTTTGTGGTCAGTTCCTAACATCTGCAATCCCATATATGTTTTTCACCAGTTCTCTCATTACAGTTCAGTGTATGGATTTTGTTTTAAAAAACTGATGAATTCAGGATTTATATTCATGGACACTACAGATTTTAATTATCATCCTGTTAGGACAACTCTCCTCCTTTCCTCACCTTAAACAGCTTGCGTTTGGGCCCACTGGATGGTTTATATCCGGACTTGTCACCAGGAGTGCTCTACACATTATCAGTTACTGATTGTCATTATGGATTCTGGTTAATAGGAGTATGCTTTTAAATTTTACTTTAATTTCTCTCGCTCTCTCTCAGGCTAGAAGATCTAGTTTGAGTATGTGCTTCATTCAGTATTTTGCCAAGAATAGCTAACTTTAGTGGATGCTTATTGAATATTATTCACTCTCCTCTTCTTATTCATAGAGTCCTCTTTTTGTTTTGGAGAGCAATCTGTCCAGTTACAAATATTCACTTGTCTACATTTCCATGCAGACAATGTTCTCCATGGAACAGAATTCTAGTCAACACACTTGTGATGATAGCTTTGTGTAATACAACTCTTCATAAATGAAAGTATAAAACAGAAAGATATGTCTTCCTTGGCTCATTAGCCTTTTCTTTTTCCCACTTGAAATTTAGTTCCAACCACTGGTTATGGGATAACCAACTTGCAACCAAGAAGACAAAAATCACATTATATAGATAGCTGAAGAGTAAGTGAAAAAGAGTATGGATCATCAATAACTTCCTGAAGCACAAATTGTCTGTAGTCCCAGGGAGAGGCAAACTTCTTGAGGTCGATTTACAACATATTTTATGACCATGCATGATTTTCCCAGAGGCAAATCTATGAAATCTGAAATAAAATGGGCCATGAAGATACTTCTAGAGAAATGAACTCGAGTTAACATGACTGACTAACCAAGTAATGTTCTCTACTAACAGGAGTATGTAATCTTCCGAATTCCTCACCAGAAGAATTTGATATATGTCATGGACCAGTGGGGCTTCCCTGGTAGCTCAGAGGATAAAGTGTCTGCCTGCAATGCAGGAGACCTGGGTTTGATCCCTGGGTTGGGAAAATCCCCTGGAGAAGGAAATAGCAACCCACTCCAGTATTCTTGCCTGGAGAATCCCATGGACAGAGGAGCCTGGTGGGCTACAGTCCATGGGGTTGCAAAGAGTCGGACACGACTGAGTGACTTCACTTCACTTCACTTCACATGGACCAGTGATTGTTGTTGGTTTCATATTCTCCTTTTATTAGTTTTTATCTTCATCTCTCTCTATCATCACAGTTATAAACTCTTTCTCCTTAACAGTATGCCAGTTAGTTGGAAATAAGCAACCTATTTTCAAAGATTTTATTTGTGATATTCATGAGAATCCACATCAGGATCAATGGAGAGTGAAAAGTCTGAAGAATTTGGCCTACAATTTCAATGCAGTTATTTAACACAATTTGGAACTTCTTTCTTGGTGAGTGTCTAAGTATCTTTCTTTTAAAAGGAGTATGTGAATATACATTAATTAGACAAAGAACTAAAGTGTTATACATGCTTTCATTTGCCCACTGGGAAGTCTTGTTATTATTTTTTTCCCTGATAAAATTAGTCTTATTAAGTTGGAGGCAGCAAAGTATATAGCTAAAACTACTCAGATTTCTTATTCACTTATACTCAGTAGTATTCATATGGCAAAATTCTAAAAATGAGAAACCAAATATAAACAAGTGGGACTTCTTCAAACTAAAAAAACAAGTAAGTAAAACTTATCCATAGCAATGAAAATAATCAATGAAATGAAAAGGCAATCTACTGAATGAAAGAACATTTGCAAACCATAACTCTATAAAAGGATAAGCTCCAAAATACACCACAGAACTCACATATCTCAGTCTCAAAAAATCTGCATAGACATATTTTCCAAAGAAGACATCAAAATCATTAATTATCAAAGAAATGGTTATTGAAACCATAGTGAGATATCACCTCGCCTGTAATAGAATGTTGTCAAAAAGACAAAAAATAACAAGTCTTGGCAAGGATATGGAGCAAAGGAAACACTTGTACACTGCTTGTGAGAATGCAAACTGGTTTGGCTACTATAGAAAACATTATGGAGATTTTTCAAAAATTTAAAGTAAAACTATAGTATGATTCGGCAGTTTTATCTCTGTATATTTACCAAAAAGAAAAAAAAAAAAAAAGAAAATGAGAACTCAAAAAGATACATGCACTCCAATGTTTACTGCAATGTTATTTATAATAATAATCAACATATAGAAACAACTTAAGTGCCCATCAGTGGATGAACGCTTAAAGGTATTTCAGTGGGGCTTCCCTCATAGCTCAATTGATAAAGTGTCTGTCTGCAGTGAAGGAGGCCCGAGTTCAATTCCTAGGTCGGGAAGGTTCCCTGGAGATGGAAATGGCAACCCACTCCAGTATTCTTGCCTGGAGAATCTCATGAACAGAGCAGCCTGACAGGCTACCGTCTGTGGGGTCACAAGAGTCGGACACAACTTAGTGACTAAACCACCACCACCATTATTCAGCTCTATAGGAGAATGAGACAACATGGTTGGACTTCAAAGGCATTATGTATCCTCAGTGAAGTCAGAGAAGGATAAATATCATACAGTTTCTCTTATATGTAGAGTATTATAAATTTGTCAATGAAATATCTCTATATCTATTAGATTTCAATCAGAGAAACATGATTAATATTAAGCAACAAGCATTTTCTATATAAACTAGATCATGCACACTGTAGGAAAAACTAGGGGATTAAATGTTCAAACATAATCATACAAATGTCCTTAGGCAGCTCCAGTAAAGAGAAACAAATTGAAACTTGAAGAAAGCAGGGCATATCCAGCTGTTTTAATGGTTGGGCAGGGGGGCTAATGTTGATGCCTATGGAAGTTTGGTGGTCTGTAAATTTACAACAAACTTCTTGGTTGTAGGCCTGAAAGTCACAGTTGAACTGCAAGGATGGCAATTAATCAGAAGTGATGGAAACTGAAATATGTTAAAGGAGAAAATGCATGGACAAACAGAGACCTAACTTAACACTGTGTCTTTCCTTCATTCCCTCTAATGATGAGCTTTGAGAGTGATAGTTACTGCCTCATTTTTGCCTACCTAATTCTCATGTAGATTTTTTCTTCTGGATAATGCTAAATTGGAAATATAGCAAAACAAATTTAATATATTATAAAACCACTAGAGTTCCCCTTGAAAAAGTGACAAAGCCTTGAGAGAAAACAGTTCAATCAGTTCACTCTCATTTATGTTTGATACTTTGCAACACCATGGATTGTAGCATGCCAGGCTTCCCTGTCCATCACTAGTTCCTGGAGCCTGCTCAACTCATGTCCATTGTGTCAGTGGCAGCATCTAAGCATCTCATCCTCTGTTGTCCCCTTTTCCTCCAGCCTTCAGCCTTTCTCAGCATCAGAGTCTGTTCCAATGAGTCAGTTTTTTGCATCACGTGGCCATAGTACTAGAGCTTCAACTTCAGCATCAGTCCATCCAATAAATATTCAAGACTGATTTCCTTTAGGATGAACTGGTTGGATCTCCAAGGAATTTTCAAGGGTCATCTCCAACACTACAATTCAAAAGCATCTATTCCTTGGCACTCATCTTTCTTTATGGCCCAACCCTCACATCTGTACATGACTACTTGAAAAACCATAGATTTGACTAAACAAAAATTTGTTGGTAAAGTAATGTCTGCTTTTTAATATGCTGTCTAATTTTGTCATAGCTTTTCTTCCAAGGAGCAAGCACCTTTTAGCTTCATGGCTGCAGTCACCATCTGCAGTGACATTGGAGCCCCCTAAAATAAACTGTCTCACTCTTCCCAGTGTTTCTCCATCTATTTGCCATGAAGAGATGAGACTGGATGCTGTGATCATCTTTTAAAATATAAATTTGTTTATTTTAATTGGAGGCTAATTACAATATTGTATTGGTTTTGTCATTAATTAACATGAATCTACCACAGGCATACACATGTTCCCCATCCTGAACCCTCCTCCATCTCCCTCCCCACACCATCCCTCTGGGTCATCCCAGTGCACCATCCGCGAGCATCCTGTATCATGCATCTAACCTGGACTGGCAATTCCTTTCACATATGATATTATACACGTTTCAGTGCCATTCTCCCAAATCATTCCACCCTCACCCTCTACCACAGAGTTCAAAAGACTGTTCTGTACATCTGTGTCTCTTTTGCTGTCTTGCATACAAGTTTATCATTACCATCTTTCTAAATTCCATATATATGTGTTAGTATACCATATTAGTATTTTCTTTCTGGCTTACTTCACTGTGTATAATAGACTCCAGTTTCATCCACTTCATTAGAACTGATTCAAATGAATTCTTTTTAATGGCTGAGTAATACTCCATTGTGTTGAGTTTTAAGCCAGCTTTTTCCACTCTCGTCTTTCACCTTCATCAAGAGGTTCTTTAGTTTCTCTTCACTTTCTGCCATAAGGGTGATACCATCTCCATATCTTAGGTTACTGATATTTCTCTCAGTATTCTTGATTCTAGCTTGTGTTTCATCCAGCCTAGCATTTTGCATGATGAGCTCTGCATATAAATTAAATAAGCAAGATGACAATATAAAGCCTTGACATACTCCTTTCCCAATTTGGAACCAGTCTATTTTTCCTCATGTCTGGTCCTAACTGTTGTTTCTTGACCTGCATACAGATTTCTCAGGAGGCAGGTAAGGTAGTTAGGTATTCCCATTTCTCTAAGAATTTAAGTTTGTTGTGATACACAGTCAAAGGCTTTGGCATAGTCAATAAAGAAGGTGTATATGGTTTTCTGGAACTCTACTGCTTTTTCTATGATCCAACAGATGCTGGCGATTTGATCTCTTGTTCATCTGTCTTTTCTACAACCAGCTTGAACTTCTGGAAGTTCTTGGTTCAAGTACTGTTGAAGCCTCACTTGGAGAAATTCAGCATTACCTTGCTTGCATGTGAGATGAGTGTAACTGTGCAGTAGTTTGAAAATTCTTCTGCATTGCCTTTCTTTAGGATTGGAATGAAAACTGACCATTATCAGTCCTGTGGCCACTGCTGAATTTTCCACATTTGTTGGCATATTGAGTGCACCACTTTAAACTCGTCATCATTTAGGATTTTCCTCATTCTGTTCACTTCAGTCACTAGTCATGTCTAAATCTTTGTACTGTAGCATGCCAGGCTTCTCTGTCCATCACTAACTCTCAGAGCTTGCTCAAATTCATGTCTATTGAGTCAGTGATGCCATCCAATCATCTCATCCTCTGCTGTCCCCTTCTCTACTTGCCTTAAATCTTTCCCAGCATCAGGGTCTTTTTCAGTGAGTCAGTTCTTCGCATTAGATGGCCAAAGTATTGGAGCTTCAGCTGCAGCATCAGTTCTTATTCATTATTTATCAGTCCTTTTCCTCATTATTTACACTTAATTCTTCCAATCCTATCCTTCATGTCTGAAAATAAAACATAACTTCTTCAATGGTAGGATGATATCTCATATCCTTGAAATGAGAGTCACATGCCATGACAGGAAGGAAGAAAAAAGCTGTGTGTGACCCTGCTAACCTTACTAAGAGATCTCACTGATTATAAACGTACACCTATAATAACTGCTAATTTAATACAGTAGTTGTCAAATTGTCTATCATTTGCATTCTTAACTGATACATCTAAGGAATCAAAAATTATTTACTTGACTAAAAATTCAAGATCTGAATCAACATATATCTGAGCATCAATAAACTTGTTTCAATTTTTCACAGAATATGATTGACCCTTTGATATGTAGTTTTCTATTTTCAGTTTCAGAGTTAGTTCTTTGATTATCTTTCAGTTCTCTTTTGGATTTATTGGATGCAATTTTTGGATTGTCTACTTCAAAGACAGGCTATTATTTTTATGACCTACATGTCTGTTACTTTTTCTTTAGTCTCTTTTTTCCCCCTTTTAAATTCAGTGTGATTTCCTCAAGTTTTCTTTATATGTCAAGTTTCAATAGTCTATTTAATGATATTTTTACTATATTTGACTTCCATAGTGGCTCGGATGGTAAAGCGTCTGTCTACAATGCGGGAAACCCGGGTTCAATCCCAGGGTTGGGAAGATCCCCTGGAAAAGGAAATGGCAATCCACTCCAGTACTATTGCCTGGAAAATCCCATGGACAGAGGAGCCTGGAAGGCTAGAGTCCATGGGGTCCCACAGAGTCAGACACGACTGAGCGACTTCACTTCACTTTACTATATTTATTAATGCCCCCAAACATAGTTTGGCTATTCATTTTCACCCCTGTATTTTCAGTATCAGGTTAAAAATAATTGTATTATTCTGATATCTAATTATTAAAGTTTTCTTTATAAAGCTTAAAGCAATGATCTATTTCAGTTTTTCTCATAAATGAAACATTGATAGGACATTTCAATCTGCCCCACAGTTGTTTCTTTGACCATCTCAGTGTGCTGTGTTTATTATCCTTTTTAAATTTCATATTGATTATCATGTTATTTTATTTCATTTCACTTCACATTAATATAAGCCATTTTATCCACACATTCTATTTTATACAGCTTAAATGACCTTTTGATGATTTCTGCTACTTGGGTGACCTTGTATAGATAGATTCCCTCTCAGTTAAAATATGGGGGAGTTGAGGGTGAGGGGGATAATTAACTAATATATTGTTTAATCTGAATTATAATAATGATACTCTGTTTAGTCTGAATTATAATAATGATAATAATCATAATAATACCTGCCTATTTTATTAAATACCATATAAATTTTAAATATAAATTTATTTATTTTAATTGGAGGTTAATTACTTTACAATATTATATTGTTTTTACCATACATCAACATGAATATGCCACGGGTGTTCATGTGTTATCCATCCTGAACCTCCCTCCTACCTCCCTCCCTGTACCATCCCTCTGGGTCATCCCAGTGCACCAGCCCCGAGCAACCTGTATCATGCATCGAACCTGGACTGGTGATTTGTTTCATATATGATATTATACATGTTTCAATTTAATAGACACAACTGTGAGAATATTACCTATATCAATTGCAGAAATGATGTCAGGCTTTCTTGAATGTATTACAGACTCCTGTATCATGCATCGAACCTGGACTGGTGATTTGTTTCATATATGATATTATACATGTTTCAATTTAATAGACACAACTGTGAGAATATTACCTATATCAATTGCAGAAATGATGTCAGGCTTTCTTGAATGTATTACAGACGCCTCAAAACTTGTCATGCAAAGGAATCAGCAGTGATCATTATCATCCTCCCTTTAAACTTTTTATCTGCAACAGCTATTTCCTCTACTCTTCCTATAGAGGAGGGATGATAAAGAATATCCATCCACTTACCTTTGTTCTAAACTCAGAATTATTTCAAAGTTATCAGTATTTTTCCAAATAAGCAATGGAGCTTGTGATAGTAAAATTGGCAGCCACATTGCACTAAAGGTGCATGGTTTCTTCCCTGGTCCTATTTAATCTTTTTTTTTTTTTTTTTTTTGGAAATGTATAGCCTTACACTCTTTCTCTTTTTTCATTCACTCATTTTTTAGGAAAAAAGAAATCTTTATGCCTATATTGGGCTTCCTAGTTGGCGCTAGTAAAAAAAAGAACCCACCTACTTGCCAATGCAGCAGCCTCAAGAGCCACAGATTTGATCCGTAGGTCAGGAAGATCCCGTAGAGTAGGAAATGGCAACCCATTCCAATATTATTTCCTGGGAAATTCCATGGACAGAGAAGCCTGGCAGGCTACAGTCCATAAGGTCACAAAGAGTTGGACATGACAAGTGACAGCACAGCATAACACACATGCAGATATTAAATCTTCCTGCCTCACTTCATTAGTTAATACAGTAGTGAGAACATTTAATCTAAAAATCTTTACCCATCTTTGAACTAAGAACATTTTGGTTTTATAAATGAGTAATTTTATTTAAAATTTTCCCAGTTAAACTTTCAACTTTCAATTATTTCTGGTGAATAATGCAACAGCTATATCAATTTCATCATCAAGACATTGTAGTGATAATTTCAAATTCTATATTGTCAACATTTGTAAGAAAAATTTTCACAAAATTAGTTATTAAATGCTTTTAATTGC
>SJYC01032181.1:0-13521 GCA_006408675.1 Madoqua kirkii | reverse complement strand
AAGATGTGTAGCTCCTTCAGTTATAACATTATAAGTCATCATACCTCAATAAAGCTATTTTTAAAAAAGAATGTTTATGCCAATTTAGTTTATTGATTGATATTTGCCATCAGTCAAAAGCAGTGATCTGGTAGAAAAGTAGAATCTCCTGTCGAAGACTAGTGCTTCCCAGGTGGCACTAGTGGCAAAGAACTCACCTGCCAATGCCGGCAACACAAGAAACATGAGCTTGATTTCTAGGTCATGAAGATCTCCTGGAGTAGGAAATGGCTGTCCACTCCAGTATTCTTGCTGGAAATTTCCATGGATAGAGAATCCTGGGGAACTACAATCCATGGAGCCGAAAAGAGATTGAAGATCCAGTCAGTTCAGTTCAGTTCAGTCACTCAGTGGTGTCTGAGTCTTTGCGACCCCATGAATCGCAGCACGCCAGGCCTCCTTTTCCATCACCATCTCCCGGAGTTCACTCAAACTCACGTTCATCAAATCAGTGATGCCATCCAGCCATCTAATCCTCTGTCGTCCCCTTTTCCTCCTGCCCCCAATCCCTCCCAGCATCAGAATCTTTTCCAATGAGTCAACTCTTTGCATGAGGTGGCCAAAGTACTAGAGTTTCAGCTTCAGCATCATTCCTTCCAAAGAAATTCCAAGGTTGATTTCCTTCAGAATGGACTGGTTGAATCTCTTTGCAGTCTAAGGGACTCTCAAGAGCCTTCTCCAATACCACAGTTCAGAATTAACAATTCTTCAGCGCTCAGCTTTCCTCACACTCCAACTCTCACATCCGTACATGACCACAGGAAAAACCATAGCTTTGACTAGACGGACTTTTGTTGGCAAAGTTATGTCTCTGCTTTTCACTATGCTATCGAGGTTGGTCATAACTTTTCTTTCAAGGAGTAAGCGTCTTTTAATTTCATGGCTGCAGTCACCATCTGCAGTGATTTTGGAGCCCAAAAAATAAAGTCTGACACTGTTTCCACTGTTTCCCCATCTATTTGTCATGAAGTGATGGGACCAGATGTCATGATCTTCATTTTTTGAATGTGGAGCTTTAAGCCAACTTTTTCAGTCTCCTCTTTAACTTTCATCAAGAAGCTTTTCAGTTCCTCTTTACTTTCTGCCATAAAGGTGGTGTCATCTGCATATCTGAGGTTATTGATATTTCTCCTGGCAATTGATTCCAGCTTGTGCTTCTTCCAGCCCAGCATTTCTCTGTGCTAACAACTGGAAGATAAAATCCTATACATGTCATGACTAGCCTACATTACATAGTATATATTTTAAACCACTGATTGATATATAATCCCTCTCCCCTAGAGATAGGAAGCATTGCCTTGAGAGGGATCAGGTAAATTGAGGCTAAAGTCATACTGACTTTAATAATAATCAGCATGTTTTACCTTCCATTTGAAAAGATTGGAGAACTAACAGATGAAACGTCCATCAGGCTAAGTAGGCTAAGTACCCAGCATTTCTCTGTGCTAACAACTGGAAGATAAAATCCTATACATGTCATGACTAGCCTACATTACATAGTATATATTTTAAACCACTGATTGATATATAATCCCTCTCCCCTAGAGATAGGAAGCATTGCCTTGAGAGGGATCAGGTAAATTGAGGCTAAAGTCATACTGACTTTAATAATAATCAGCATGTTTTACCTTCCATTTGAAAAGATTGGAGAACTAACAGATGAAACGTCCATCAGGCTAAGTAGGCTAAGTAGGCTCAAATGAAGAGTTTAAGACAGACATCTAGTCTCTTAGCCGAGACATTGATTTCATTTGGGGAAAAAATGGTTTCTACTATTTACTACTATTTAATGGTGGTCAAAGAGGACTACTTTTGTGGCCCAGTTTATTTAAAGAAATATTTCTTAGTTCTCCTTTATAGTATACTATTTATCAGTGTAAAATTATATAAACCAATTAGGGCAAGATCAGTAAGGACTCATATTCTAAGAATAAAAAGTTGTGTGGAAAGGCAAAATAGTACAGCCACTAGGGAGAATAGTGTGAAGCCTTCTTAAAAAACTGGAAATAGAACTGCCATATAACCCAGCAATTCCACTGCTGGGCATATACACCAAGGAAACCAGAATTTGAAAGAGACACATGTACCCCAGTGTTCACTGCACCTCCATTTGCAATAGCCAGAACATGGAAACAACCTACATGTTTATCTTCAGAAGAATGGATAAGAATGCAGTGGTACATATACACAATGGAATATTACTCAGCTATTAAAAATAATGCATTTCAATCAATTCTAATGAGATAGATGAAACTGGAGCCTTTGCTTTACAGAGCAAAGTAAGTCAGAAAGAAAAACACCAATACAGTATATTAACTCATATAAAAGGAATTTAGAAAGATGGTAATGATGACCCTATATATGAGACAGTGAAAGAGACACAGATGTAAAAACAGACTTTTGGACTCTGTGGGAAAAGGCAAGGATGGATGATTTGAGAGAATAGCAATGAAACACAAATATTATCATATGTGAAGTAGATCACCAGTCCAAGTTCGATGCATGAGACAGGGTGCTTAGGGCTGCTGCACTGGGATGACTGTGAGGGATGGGATGGGGAGGGAGGTGAGATGAGGATTCAGGATAGAGAACACATGTACATCCATGGATGATTAATGTGAATGTATGGCAAAAATCACCACAATATTGTAAAGTAATTAGCCTTCAATCAAAATAAATAAACTTTAAAAAAAAGAATTTAAAAAAAAAAGAATAAAAGTTTGTTACCTGAGCAAGAACCCTGTATGGCTGAGTTTGTGGCAAACAGAATTAGGAGAGAGCAGAATGGATGTTGGTAGAATGAACCTATATTGCAATTCAGGTTTTAAGTTTAGCATCAGAGATGGATGCCATATCAGCTATTATTCATGTTTTATGTTTAATAAATGTTTCTTTACTAAAATTCTCTTTTATCTCATATACTTTACAGTAAAATATTTCAAAATATTTGGAGATGGGTGATACTTAATATTTTAAGAATTAATATTATCTGGTGATGACATAGGAAACAATGGAACTCTTGATACTTTATGTTGGAATCATGAAATCCTAGTTTTCTTATACTAACAACTTGAAGATAATCCCTTTCTGACACATTGAGAGCTACTGCTTTCCTTTCACTGCAATCTTAGCATGTATTTATCCCTTAAAAACTACACAGGTTGCTTAGCAAAGACGCTCTGTTCTGTCAGTCCTTTATCATAGAATAAATGATCATGTCTATCTTTACATGTAAACAGTGGCAGGGCTAATCCTGCCTTGGTGTATCAAATCATTTCAATTTTGTTCCTAAATGATAAGCAGCCTTGAACAAAGAAAGGTATCTAAACCTTTTTACACATTCTGCATAAATGCCCTTTAATTGCAACAAGCTTCAGGAAAGTAGGGTTCCTGGTTGAAGAGATTAAGACATATTTTTTTCATACTGTTTAGATTCAGTCAGAATTTTACCAAATCTGATTTTCTATGCCAATCGCCTCTGGTATATTCAAATTTCTCTTTACTGAAAATCAAATAAACCTATGACACTGATAAGCCTTGAACAAAGAAAGGTATCTAAACCTTTTTACACATTCTGCATAAATGTCCTTTAATTGCAACAAGCTTCAGGAAAGTAGGGTTCCTGGTTGAAGAGATTAAGACATATTTTTTTCATACTGTTTAGATTCAGTCAGAATTTTACCAAATCTGATTTTCTATGCCAATCGCCTCTGGTATATTCAAATTTCTCTTTACTGAAAATCAAATAAACCTATGACACTGATACTCTTGAAGAGCACCTATGAAATATATTCAAGATTTAAGCAAAATCACAAATATTTTAAGTATACTTTGGATATTTTTAAATGTTTAGGAACTTCTTTAATCAGCAGCTGAATGTTAGGGAACATAATCCTCTCTCTTTGTGTGTATATATATATAATATATATATTATATATATATATACTTTTTCTTGTTTCCCTATTGGAGATATTCACTGAAACTTAGTGCTTTTGTCTTGACCTAGACTGTTAACACATTCCTCTGAGAAAATAAAAATGCATTTCAAAACATAGCCTTGTTGCATTTGGCATTTCAGAAAGATATTAAAAAACCCTCAGTTCAGTTCAGTTGTTCAGTCGTGTCTGAGTCTTTGCGACACCATGGATGCAGCATGCCAGGCCTCCTTGTCCATCACTAACTCCCAGAGTTTACTCAAACTCATGTCCATTGAGTTGGTGATGCCATCCAACCATCTCATCCTCTGTCATCCCCTTCTCCTCCAGCTTTCAATCTCTCCCAGCATCAGTGTCTTTTCAAATGAGTCAGCTCTTTGCATTAGGTGGAAAAAGTACTGGAGTTTCACTTTAGCATCAGTCCTTCCAAAGAATATTCAGGACTGATTTTCTTTACAATGGACTGGTTAAATCTATTTGTAGTGAAAGGGACTCTCAAGAGTTTTCTCCAACATCACGGTTGAAAAATATCAATTCTCCGGTGCATCCACAACATGACTACTGGAAAAATCATAGCTTTGACTAGACAGACCTTTGTGGGCAAAGTAGTGTCTTTGCTTTTTTTATGCTGTCTAGGTTGGTAATAACTTTTCTTCCAAGGAGTGTCTTTTAATTTCATGGCTGCAAAAATCCTAGATGTCGGTAATTGTGATCCAGACCTGATTTGAATCACTATGGTCAACAAATTCACCTTAGAAGATCAGATGTGCTACTTCCATTTTTCTTTGGTATCACTATGTGTGATGAACAATTATTACCTTCAAAACTAATATAAAGACAGCATTACAAGTACTGCCCTAAATTGAATTGACATATTCGAATACCAGTTGAGTTATGTCAAATACTGAAAGATGATGCTGTGAAAGCGCTGCATTCTATATGCCAGCAAATTTGGAAAACTCAGCAGTGGCCATAGGACTTGAAAAGATCAGTTTTCATTCCACTCCCAAAGAAAGGAAATATCAAAGAATGTGCAAACTACCACACAATTGCACTCGTCTCACATGCTAGGAAAGTAATGGTCAAAATTCTCCAAGCCATCCTTCAGCAATACGTGAATTTTGAACTTCCTGATGTTCAAGCTGGTTTTAGAAAAGGCAGAGGAATCAGAGATCAAATTGCCAACATCTGCTGGATCACGGGAAAAGCAAGAGAGTCCCAGAAACACATCTATTTCTGCTTTATTGACTATGCCAAAGCCTTTGACTGTGTGGATCACAATATACTTTGGGAAATTCTGAAAGAGATGGGAATACCAGACCACCTGACCTGCCTCTTAAGAAACCTATATGCAGGTCAGGAAGCAACAGTTAGAACTGGACATGGAACAACAGACTGGTTCCAAATAGGGAAAGGAGTACATCAAGGCTGTATATTGTCACCCTGCTTATTTAACTTATATGCAGAGTATATCATGAGAAATTCTGGGCTGGAAGGAGCACAAGCTGGAATCAAGATTGTCGGGAGAAATATCAGTAACCTCAGATATGCAGAGGACACCACCCTTATGCCAGCCAGAAAATGAAGAAGAACTAAAGAGACTCTTGCTGAAAGTGAAAAAAGAAGAGTGAAAAAGTTGTCTTAAAGCTCAACATTCAGAAAACTAAGATTATGGCATCTGGTCCCATCACTTCATGGCAAATAGGTGGAGAAACAATAGAAGCAGTGTCAGACTTTTTTTGGAGGGGAGGGAGAGGGTGGTGGTGGCTCCAGAGTCACTGCAGATGGTGGATTGCAGCCATGAAATTAAAAGATGCTTACTCTTTGGAAGGAAAGTTATGACCAACTTAGACAGCATAGTAAAAAGCAGAGAAATTACTTTGCCAACAAAGGTCTGTCTAGTCAAGTGTATGGTTTTTTCAGTGGTCATATATGGATTTGAGAGTTGGGCTGTAAAAAAGGCTGAGCACCAAAAAATTTATGATTTTGAATTGTTCTGTTGGAGAAGACTCTTGAGAGTCCTTTGGACTGAAAGTAGATCCAACTAGTCCATGCTAAAGGAGATCAGTCCTAGGTGTTCATTGGAAAGACTGAAGTTGCAGCTGAAACTCCAATACTTTGGCCACCTGCTGCAAAGAGTTGACTCATTGGAAAAGACCCTGATGCCAGGAAAGATTGAGGGCAGGAAGAGAAGGGAATGACAGAGGATAAGACGGTTGGATGGCATCACTGACTCTATTGACATAGGTTTGGGTGAACTCTGGGAGTTTGTGATAAACAGGGAGATATGGCATGCTACGGTTCATGGGGTCGCAAAGAGTCAAACATAAATGAGTGACTGAACTGAACTGAACTGACTTTGATTTTTCACCACCATCACATTTAATTTTTAAAGACAAATTCTTTCAACAAACTTAAGTGATTATCATTTTGACAATCAATAAAGAAAGGCCTTCAGAAATATGGTGAGAAAATATAACAAGTACATTTTAATCTTTATTCATTAAAAAAACTCCAACACTACAATTATTTGTGAAATATAAATGCAATACATGATATAACAAAAAACAACATGAGTTAAACTGAACATTTGTTTTCCTAAAAATCATGGTAATGCTATCATATGGAGTGTTCATATTCCAATTTTAATCTCACACATATAATCTCTATCTACATATACACAAGGCTGACTCTCTATTAAGTTTTATGAACTATTGTATGAAATTTTTGTCATATTTCATAAAAAGTGAAGAAAAATGGAATTAATTTATACTGTTTTAATGAAAAATTAATGATTTTACTTATGTCAACATAATTGTAAAATTTTAGAATTTTTAGAAATGTCGTAAAACCAATGTACTATGAAGGTTCTTAACTGTTGGAGCTAATGGTGAAGTCAATTTCAATGCCCTGTTCATTGACGATGCTGTGACTATATTAGAATCATTTACATAAAAATGTCCATTTATAGTTGTCTCAAAATTAAAAAATGAAAAACATAAGCACTCTTTCATGATGTTCTCAATGTTTCAGGGGAAAAATGCATAAAATATGAAATGCATCTAGCATCGGTGTGAAAAGATTAAGACAGCATTATCACATTTTGTAAGAGAATTATACTAGAGGATTTATACTAGAGAGAATCTTGCTCCATACACTTTTCCCCTTGAACTTCATCCTATTTGTGAAAACTTGATTGAAACTATTTCACAACAATAATATCCATTTTTAAATTCTTTCTCATCAACCTTTACATTTAAAGCCATTATATCTGAATGATATTTAATAAAATTGATACAATGATATCCAAGGAAATCTTCATTTTCATTTATATTTTCAAATATCTCATTACTGTGTAATGTTTTATTTTATTTTATTTTATTTTTTGATCCAAAAAGTAAAACTCAATTTGGAATAGTATTTAACTTGAAATGTACTGTGTGAGTAATGATTTTAGTAACTCCTCAATGTCTCAATATATTGTGTAGGAAGGGGTTTATGATGGCTAACACTCCATTATTTTATATAGTCCATGTAATTCCCCTATTTGGTTTATAAGAGCCTTGGTGTGCTCTTTCTTTAATCATAATCCTCCTCATCAAACAGCATCTTGCAGCTGCTTAGCTCCTTCTCATTTGTTGGGACAAGCATCATTACTGCTAAGAACTTTATAAGTCATTCTTCATTTTTAAAATAACAATGTAGGTTCAGGATTGCAAAAACTGTCATTCACTGGGTATTCTCTGATAAAGTAATGGATAAAAGGTGGCTTCTGTCACTTAGCTACTCTATCAGGAATTGTATTTTGTCTATCTGACCCTTACAAAAGTTACAAAGACTTCTAATATCTGAGAACAATTTTGGTCTGGTTCATTTAATCACTAAGGACTCTGCTTCACTTTTAAAATGAGAAAAATAACCCAGAGTTTTGAACAGTTTCAAGTCCAGTTCTGACAAGCAAGTTCAGTGTTTTGCTGTGTTTTTGTTACAGCTTCAAAACGCTTTCCACATTGCCTAAACATATGGACTTTAAAATATAACTAGCAACATTACCTCATAGTTAATATGTTACCTCTAAATTTTTATTGTATATATTTCATATGATTGTTCTGTTCAAATCCACAATTTTTCAGCAAAATAGCTCATAAAATAACTTCAGTATACTCTCTCACTTAAATTTTGATCTTAATTTTATTATTAACTTAGTGACTTCTGTACACTGGCTCAGAGATAAGCAAAAAAAAAAAAAAGTGTCACCTCCATATTTAAACCCTATACTCACCGGTTTTCCCTCCCTCACAACATACTCCCACATACAACAAGCCAAAAGGAAACCCATGAAATTTTACAGCACTCCCCCATAGCAACTAATTGAGCCTAGTGCACAGCTTGTTTCCTTGTTGTTTTTTTGCTTGCTTTTAATAACAGTATACCAAATAGGACCTCCCTCATAGCTCAGCTAGTAAAGAATCCACCTGCAATGCAGGAAACCCAGTTCAACACCTGGGTCAGGAAGATCTGTTGGAGAAGGGATAGGCTACCTGCTTCTGTATTCTTGGCCTTCTCTTGTGGCTCAGCTGGTAAAGAATCTACCTGCAATGCAGGAGACCAGGGTTTGATCCCTGGGTTTGGAATACCCATGGAGAAGGGAAAGGCCACCCACATCAGCATTCTGGCCTGGAAAATTCCATGGACTCTGTATGCCGTGGGGTCGCAAATAGTCAGACACAACCGAATGACTTTCACTACTACACTATATAGCACATAGGAACAAATTTAAAGGAGCCATTTATAGTGGTTATATGGAAGCTAAATTCATTATCATTGCTACCATGTCCAAAATAGAGTGTTAAAATTTAAAAGAATAAGGAGAAAAAGCACAGATAATTGAATTTGACCAAAAAAAGGCAAAGAATGTGAAAAAATATTTGCTGCTGTTTGTCTATTGAAAAGCATAATGTACATTGTACTATAGATAACAGGATCTGAATACATTGTACTCGTGACCTATTTGAATCCTGGAACACTATAAAAAAATGAGAGTGAAATAAATATATTTTGAGGTAAAGAATAGCTGAGAGGATTTACACTTACAACTTGCATATTTATTTCAACCATTTTGTACTTTAAAGTAGTGTATATCTTCTATGCAATATAGTATCCAGTGTTGATTTCTTATCCAATTTAATTATTTTTATCCTCTAATCAACCTGATTTTGTTGTTCAGTCACTCAATCATATCTCACCCCAGGGGCTGCAAAAAGCCAGGCTTCCTTGTCCTCTGTCTCCGAGTTTGCTCAAAATCACATCCATTGAGTTGATAATGCCACTCAACCATCACATCTTCTGTTGCCCTCTTCTCCTCCTGCCCACAAGATTTCCAAGCATCAGAGTTTTTTCCAGTGAGTCAGCTCTTTGCATCAGGTGGACAAAGTATTAGAGCTTCAACTTCAGCATCAGTCTTCCCAATGAATATTCAGGGTTGATTTTCTTTAGGATTGACTGGTTTTATCTCCTCGCTGTCCACAGGACTCTCGAGTATTATTCAGCACCACAGTTCAAAAGCATCAATTTTTCGGGGCTCAGCTTTTTTTTATAGTCCAACTCTGACATCCATACATGATCACTGGAAAACCATAGCTTTGACTACATGGACCTTTGTCAGCAAAGTGATGTCTCTTGTGTTTTAATATGCTGTCAGTTTCTATCATAGCTTCCCCGGTGGCTCAGAGGTTAAAGCGTCTGCCTGCAATGCAGGAGACCAGGGTTTGATCCCTGGGTCAAGAAGATCCCTTGGAGAAGGAAATGGCAACCCACTTCAGTACTCTTGCCTGGAGAATCCCATGGAGGGAGGAGTCTGGTAGGCTACTAGTCCATGGGGTCGCAAAGAGTCGGACACGACTGAGTGACTTCACTTTTACTATATCTATCATAGCTCTTCCAAGGAGAATGTGTCTTTTAATTGCATGGATGCAGGAAAGGGCCACAATGATTTTGGAGCCCAAGAAAATGAAGACTGTCACTATTTCCATTGTTTCCCCATCTATCTGCCATGAAGTGATAGGACTGAAAGCCATGACCTTGATTTTTTGAATGCTCTGTTTGAAGCCAGCTTTTTCACTCTCTTCTTTCACTTTCATGAGGAGGCACTTTAGCTTCTCTTCACTCTCTGCCATAAGGGTGGTTTCATCTGTATATCTGGCATTATTGATATTTCTCCATGCAAACTTCATTGCATGATGTACTCTGCATAGAAGATAAATAAGGTGACAAGGTGACAATATGCAGCCTTGGTGTACTCCTTTCCTAATTTTGAACTAGTTTCATGTCGGGTGCTAACTGTTGTTTCTTTACCTGCATACAGGCTTCTCAGGAGGCAGATAAGGTGGTCTGGTATTTCCATCTCTTTAAGAATTTTCCACAATTGTTATCCACATCATCAAATGGGAATTTGATGATTTCCCTGGGGGTTCATATGTTAAAGAATCAGCCTGTAATGTGGGAGACCGGGTTCAATCCCTAGGTTGGGAAGATACCGTTGAGAAAAAAATGGCAACCTACTTCAGTGTTCTTGCCTGGAAAATTCCATGGACAAAGGAGCCTAGTGAGCTACAGTCCATGGGGTCATAAAGATTCGGACAGGACTGAGCATTTAACACCCTCACATCATCAAAGGTTCAGTGTACTCAGTGAAGCAGCTGTTTTGTCTAGTATTCCTTTGCTTTTTCTATGATCCAACGATTGTTGGCAATTTGGTCTCTGTCTCCTCTGTCTTTTCTAAATCCAGCATGCACATTCTAGAATTTCTTGGCTCACATACTGTTGAAGCCTAGCTTGAAGGTTTTTAAGCATTACCTACCTAGCCTGTGAAATGAGCATGATTATGTGGTAGCTTGAATATTCTTTAACACTGATTTTCTTTGAAATTGGAATGAAAACTGACCTTTTCCAGTCCTGTGGTCATTCTTAATTTGGTGGCACATTGAGTTGAGTGCAGCACTTTCAAATCATCATCTTTAAGGATTTTAAACCTCCACTAGCTTTGTTTGCCATAATGCTTCCTAAGCCCCCCTTGACTTCACACTCCAAGATGTTTGGATCAAAGGGAGCGACCACACCATTGTGGTTATCTGAGTCATTAAAATATTTTTTTTTTTTGTATAGTTATTCTGTGTATTCTTGTCACCTCTTCTTAACCTCTGCTGTAAGATCTAGTCTTTCCCATTCTATTGTTTTCCTCTATTTCTTTGCATTGTTCACTTAAGAAGGCTTTTTTTTTTTTTTAAATCCCTCCTTGTTATTTTCTACAACTCTACATTCAGTTGGGTATATCTTTTCCGTATTCCTTTGCCTTTTGCTACACATTTTATTCAGCTATTTTTCTCAGACAACCATTTTCCTTGTTTCATTTCTTTTTCTTGGGGATGGTGTTGGTCACAGCCTCCTGTACAATGTTATAAACCTCTGTCCATAGTTCTTCAGGCATTCTATAAGGTGTAATCCTTTGAATCTCCTTGTCATTTCCAATGTATAATCATAAGGGATTTGATTTAGGTTATACCTGAATGGCCTAGCAGTTTTCTCTACTTTTTTCAATTTAATTCAGAACTTTTCTATAAGGAACTCATGATCTGAGTCACAGTCAGCTCCAGGTCTTGTTTTTGCTGACCATATAGAGTTCTCCATCTTTGGCAACAAATAATATAATAAATCTGATTTTGGTATTGACCATCTGGTGATGTCTATGTGTAGAGTCTTTTCTCGTGTTGTTGAAAGAGGGTATTTGCTATGACCTGTGTATTCTCTTGGCAAAACTCTGTTAGCCTTTGTCCTGCTTCATTTTGTATTCCAAGGCTAAATTTGCCTGTTACTCCAGGTATCTCTTGACTTTGTACTTTTTCATTACAGTCCCCTATGATAAAAATGACATCTTTTTTGGTGTTAGGTCTTCATAGAACTGTTCAGCTTCTTTGGCATTAGTGGTCGGGTCATAAACTTGTACTACTGTAACAGTGCATATCTTAATAGCACAACAAATTTCAGCATTATCTGATAAAAGTATTCTTTGAAACAAAAGAAATACACACAATAAATCTCACATTTATTCCATGTGTATTTATAAATCCATATGGAAAGGATTTCTCTTGCAACTCAGCTGGTAAAGAATCTGCCTACAATGTGGGAGACCTGGGTTTTATCCCTGGGTTGGAAAGATCCCCTGAAGAAGAAAAAGGCTACCCACTCCAGTATTCTGGCCTGGAAAATTCCATGGACTCTATGGTCCATGGGGTTCACAAAGAGTTGGATATGACTGAGTGACTTCACTTATTTATAAATATAAGTGTATACTATTTGTGTTTTTATAAATACATGTTTAGCATATGTATATAATGACATACATAAGTAGTTAGAAATGGCACTTGTTTTCTGTACCATGTGATAAAGAATTTAGAAACTGAAAATACAGTCTATATTACCAGAATCTGTAAACTGAAGTGCATTCTAAATAGTCATAGTCAATGTTTGCTTAACATAAAGTTATCTGTCAGGACAAACATATTTCTGATGTAGTGTTTCACTTAAAATTCACTAGCTAATAGATAAAAGATTAAATTACTGTTTGAACACTGAAGAAGTAAGATGAATCTATTATTTCATACTATCCACCCTTCCATAAAATGACCACAAATCCAATATTGAATGTGTCACTTCTTGAAAGATGTGCTTGAACATTCATCCATGGAACCTAAAAAGTAAATTTTGAAATCAATCAATGAGCCACAGATGAAGAAGGAAGCAAATTACGGAATGAGTGTGTGTGTGCGTGTTTCCACTTCCAGAACTGAGATATAGTTCCAGTACTATATTAATCATCAGTTCGAGTTTTTAAGACGTCCTCAGTGGTATGATATTTCCAAAAGCATATTATATGTAACAGATCATCATTTTCAACAACTACATGTGGTTGCTTTGTTGATGTAGTGAAAACTGAGTGATTCCAGTAAAACTTTATGGTAAAAATCATAAATATTATTTTACGTTTTCATGAGTTACATAAATTTTTTTCTATTCCAATATTGATTAAATTAGATAGCTGTTTGTATTTGCTAGCATACTCAAAGTAAAAACTGGTTTCTCTTAGGTAATTATCTTGTTAATTCCAGAAGTTCTTTTCTTTGCCACAAAAGATTGCTACAGAAACCTAAAAAGCTTATTTTTGTCTCTTCACTTATATAAGTTCAGTTATACATTAAATATTTCTAATGATGTCTTACATTAAAATGGTTTTATCTCTTTTTAATGCATGCTAAAGTCACGTCAGTTGTGTCCAACTCTGCAACCCATGGCTTGTAACCCACCAGGCTCCTCTGTCCATAGGATTCTCCAGGCAAAAATACTGGAGTGGGTTGCTATTTCCTTCTCTACTCTATTAATAGATCACTGTTATTTCCTTATCCACTCTTGATAGTGGATTACTGTTTTTTTACACAGATTATAATTCAGAATGTCTATTGATATTTGTATTTTTCTTTATACATTGTACTTT
>SJYC01032169.1:0-16536 GCA_006408675.1 Madoqua kirkii | reverse complement strand
TCACCAATTTTTCTTTAGATATTTGTTAAAGCTTTCCTTCAGATCTCTGTGTATAATTGAACACTTTAAAGTCTTTGTCTAGTAAATCTAAAACCTGTAATACCATTGATACAGTTTGTTACTCTTTTAAATCCAATTAACAAACTCTTGCTTATTTGCACATTTCATCTTTGGTTGTTTTTATAAAGTGGGCATTTCAAATAAACTAATGAGCAACTGTAGAGATATTTTTCAAATTCAAAATGCTTTTATTTGTTGCTTGCTCTAAGCTGAAGCTGTAGCTGTTTAACTTTTTTTAAAAATCTGTATTCTTTACTATGAATGTCATATGAAATCTGTATTCCATTTTTAGTCTATTGACAGAAATTTCCTTAAATTCCTTGAATGCCAAGGGAGAGAGAGAGATAAGAAAACTCTAACAAGAAAAAACAAAATAACACCTACTCTCACTCACTCTTTCCAGATTGGTTCTCTGATGAAATACACATTGCCTCCTTCCATATATATTCAGGTCATTTGTAATTATGCTTTAGTCTTTATTTCCTGCTTGAACTAAACATAGAGATCAGACAAAGGAGAAATCTTAAAATATTCTTAGACCTTTATTTTTCTGAACAGATATCATTTGCAGAATATTCATGTCACTAGGTAAGATGACACTAGGTAAGATGTAAGCCCTAAATTGCCCAATATACACAGGCAATTTCAAATGTCCTAATTGCAAAGTAGCAAACAGCAAACGAAACAAAACTCATCCCCCAGTTTTTCTGTCTAGGCTTTTAATTTTCTATTGTTTGCTTCTACTTTACTTTTTTTGTTTTGTTTTCTTAAGAGGATCCTAGGATTACATCAGATCAACCCAAATAATCCAGAGAAAAATATCATCCAAGATCCTTAACTTAATGATACCCACAAAACATCTTTTGCCAGAGTCCACTTCACAGAATCTGAAGATTAGAACATGAACACTAGGAAGGATCATTATTCAGCCTACCACAATAACAATATGTGATTTCATTCTGCATAGTGGAATTTTAGGTAAGTAAAACAGTGTATTATACAGATATTTTAGAGGGATTTTGGCAAAAAATACAAAATGAAACAAGTAACTCTTAAAGTCTGAGTGAACTCCGGGTGATGGTGATGGACAGGGAGGCCTGGCGTGCTGCGAATCATGGGATTGTGAAGAGTCAGACACGACTGAGCGACTGGACTGAACTGAACTGAACTCTTATTTAACAACTGGTTTATGTTCTTTTCTTCTGTACTTATATATACTCATGGGCTTACCTGACAGCTCAGTTGGTAAAGAATTCACTTGCAATGCAGGAAACCTTGGTTCAATTTCTGGGTTTGGAAAATCCACTGGAGAAGGGATAGGCTATACACTCCAATATTCTTAGGCTTGCCTTGTGGCTCAGCTGGTAAAGAATCTACCTGCAATGTGGAAGACCTGGGTATGATCTCTGGGTTGGGAAAATCCCGTGGAGAAAGAAAAGACTACCTACTCTGGTATTCTGGCCTGGAGAATTAAATGGACTGTATAGTCCATGAGGTCAAAAAGAGTCAGACATGACTGAGCAACTTTCACATACATACTCATGAAAATTAATTTATATTTATTTGAGAACATATATTACTACATATATTTTAATAATTGGATTTTTCCCTTGGAAATATTTTCTTGAGGACATTTTGCCTTTCAGATAAAGAGACTAACAGTTTTTAATTCACAAATTCACACAGGTCTTTCTCCACATTATTTTTCTCATGTGCCACACTACACTTCTGAAAAGTATATTTTTTCTGAAGCAATTTGTTTGCCAATTACTCTCTAGCAACTAATTTTCTACGCTTGACAGTGTTAGCTACTAAAGGTGGCTTTTGTCTTTTATTAAATGTTCATTTTTCCATTTTTAAAGTGATTCATATTTTTTTGTCTGGACATCATCAAGCTCTCATTACTCATTCTTGCTCAATCTATTTTGTGTGTAAAAATCACCTAGGGAGATAGTTTAAATCACAGATTTTTGAGCCCCAACCCTTTGTTTTGTGTTAGTAGATTTAATGAGGGGATATATGGAAAGGAAATTTTTAATAAGCCATTCACACAATTCTGACATGTTAAATAAAAATCATTCAGAAAATACAATTATACAGGGTCAGTTTATATGAAGTTTGATTTATGTATTTGGAAATGTATTGACAGTTTAATCTTTTTTTGAAAATGAAGAAGTATGAATTATGGTTTATCTTATGTCAGACTATTAAAAATACTCCACATTTTACAGCATGTGAACTGTTTTGAAAAATTATTGTATTTTTTCTGCAGTCTAAAGTTATGATGAGTACAGTCTTCAATAAACAAGGCAAAATATGAAGCTTACTTATTTGAGGATGGTTTTAATGGTGTTTCCAGTTTTAACTGAGCAAAGCATAGATCTAAGATTTAGACAATTATTCTTTGCTTATATTTTTCTTTCTTTCTTTACATTGATAATGTCATTTTTATAATTATATCAAGATTCTTTTATGATTGAGTAGAAATGTTCTTGAGGTTTCACCTTTTAAATAAGAATTTTAAGAGTATAATATGACTGTGTGTACATCAGTGTCTCAGCCATGTCTAACTCTTTGCAACCCCATAGACTATATATAGCCCAGCAGATTCCTCGGTCCATGGAATTCTTCAGGCAAGAATATTGCAGTGGTTTGCCATTTCCTACTCCAGGGGATCCTCCTGACCCAGGAATCACATTGCAGGCAGATTCTGTACCATCTGAGCCACTAGGGAAGCTCCAATATTCCTGGAAGAATCAAAGCTGAATGACTTAGTTTGGTGATTTTAAATGACTGTGGTCATAATTAGAGTTTTAAAAGTTCACTAGCATGTACTTTCAGTAACACGTAGGATAGAAATGGATATGCTGTAAGCTTTTTGTTCTTCTTAAAACCTTAATTTGTTATCATTAAAGTTGCCATTTATTGAGCATATATTTGTTAATCAAAGTACAAATTATCTTTAGGAATAAATTAATTGGATTTATAAATCCTTTTTATAATATTGTTATTACTATCACCTCTATTTTCTAGATGGGGACATTGATAAAATATACAGGTAACCATCAAGAGCAAATAGCTAATAATAAAATATGAAATCAGATGTTTCTGACTCTTCTCAAATATTCTGAGGTAAACAAGCAGTACAGATTGAACTTACTTGTTTGTATTTTTACAAACAACGGGAATATTTGAAATGAATTCTGCAAATTTGTTATACAAAACTATTTTCTTTGTTTGTAGTTTTGAGACCTGTCTATAAAAATAGTAAGTTAAACTACATTACCTTTTGATTTTTCAATGCTTTATTTCTATACACAAATACTATTTTCCATTGGTAGCTAACATTTTCGAAACTATGACTTTGTCCTTCATCTAAATGGTAAATGGTTGTCTTTACTGCCAATCACTTCTATCTCTGCACTGTAAGCTAAAAGTGATATGGCTTATTGCAAAAGACAAGGGTCATCAGGAAAATGAATTTCAATATTGCTTGATGTGTGTAAACCACCAATTGTGAAGAAAAGCCTTGAGCATGAACAATGAGATCATAAATTCTTTTGCAATCTGTTCTTTGTATAAAAGAAAAATAAGGATAAATGTAACTATAAACTGAATATGATATCATCAATAATGAAATATATTCACCCCAAGATGAGGGGGAAAACATATTTGATATATTGAAGAAAATATATACTTTAGTTTTATTGAAATTTATATTAAAATTTTAAAGAGACACAGGTATTAGGACATAAAATTTGCAATTGTATACAGAAAAAAGTATAGGGGAAAATGATAAAAGATGGAAGCAAAATAGTAATAATAATAATAATTTCTCCCCAAAATTATAGGCCTGAATCACACTGATCTTTTCTAAATTACTAATCCTAATTCGTATTGAGAGTCATCCATTGTAACAGAATTTGTCAGATTCAGCAAAAACTGGTTGATTTGCTCTCAAGACAGCTAAAATAAATAAATATATTATCATCACCAAGGTCCTATTATTGCAGCAGTGACCTCATTCACCACTTGGATAACTCACTGAACAACAATTATTAAGTTTTTAAATGTACATGGCAGTCTCCTGAATTCTGGAGAAGAAATTCTGGAGAATTTAACAGATGTAAAATACAATAGAAAATACTCTCAGTTTTGTTGGGAAGCAAAACTTTGTAGGAAATTAAAGAAAGGAAGATGAAAATGATTACTTTTAAATAAACATCAATAGTTTGGAGAAAAATAAAAGAATAACAGTAAGAAGCCTATAATCTGGCATGGTCAGAACTCCTATCACAAAATACATAGAACTTGAACTGCATCAAGCAAGTTTTCAGTGCTATTTTTCCAACAATATTTGCTCCCTTCAAGTCTCACATTTTTTTAATTCTTACAACACTGAAACGTTTTCACTATTATCTCATATTTGCTATGATGAGCTGTGGTCAGTGATCCTCAAAAGTACTACCTTAATTGCTCTGGGAGTGTCACAAACCACATCCCTATAAAATAGTGAACTTAATTAATACACATGTGTACTCTGACCACGCCACTGACTGGCCATTTTGCTCTTTCTCTTTTCTTGCTTTCCTATTCCCTGAGACACAATGACACTGAAATTAGATTGGCTAATAACCCTACAATGGACTCTAAGTGTTCAGGTGAAAGGAAGAGTTCCATATCTCTCATTTTAACTCAAAGGCTAGATAAGATTAAGCTCTGTGAGGATGATATGCTGAAATTTAAGACAGGCTGAAAATTAGCCCTCTTGTGCCAAACAGCCTCGTTATAAATGCAAAGGAAAAGTTCTTTAAGGAAATTAAAAATGCTACTCAGTGAACACATGAATGATAAGAAAGTAAAATAGCCTACTGCTAATACTGAGAATGCTTTAATGGTCTGGATAGAAGATCAAATCAGGCACAATATTCTCTATTGTTGTTTAGTTACTAAGTCATGCCCAAGTATGCAAACTGATAGACCACAGAACCTCAGGCTTCCCTGTCCTCCACTATCTCCCAGAGTTTGCTCAAATTCATGTCCCTTGAGTCAATGATGCTATTTAACAATCTCATTCTCTGCCTTTAGGCAAAGTCTAATCTAGAGCCAAAGTCATAATTGTCTTCAATTCTATGAAGGTTGTGAGAGGTGAAAGATCTGAAGAAAAAAAAAAATTAAAGTAAGCAGAGGTTGAATGATATTAAAAGAAAGAAGTCATCTCTATAAAGTACAAGATGAAGCAGAAAGTGTTAATGTAGAAACTAAGGCAATTTATCCAGAAGATCCAGTTAAAATAATTAAACCAAGTGGATTGCTACACTAAATAAAATATTTTCATTTGGAAGAAGATATCATTTAGGACTAGCTAGAGAAGAGTCAATTCCTGCCTTCAAAACTCCAAAGTACAGGCTGACTCTTGTTAGGGGTTAATATAGCTCATTAAGTTGAAGTCAATGCTCATTCACCATTCTGAAGATGCTAGGATCCATAAGAATTATGCTAAATCTTTCCTGATTTTGCTCTATAAATGGAATAATAAAACCTGGATGATGGTACATCTGTTTACAACATGCTCTACTGAATATTTTAAAACCACGGTTGAGACCTACTGCTCAGGTGGCTGGGGGGGTGGGGTGGAGGGGGATAAAAATGTTACTGCTCAGTGACAATGCACCTGGTCAACCAAGAACTTGATGCAGATACATAATTTGATTCAGGTTTTCTCATCCTTGCTAACACATAATACAACATCCATTCTGTAGTCCATGGATCAAGGAGTAATGTTGACTTTCTAGTCTTAATATTTAAGAAATACATTTCTTAAGGCTATAGATACCATAGAGAGTGATATTTCTGAGGATCCAGGCATAGTAAGTTGAAAATCTCCTGGAAAGGATTCAGCATTCTAGATGGCATTAAGAACATTTGGGATTCCTGGGAAGAGGTCACAATATCAACAGGACTTTGGAATAAGTTGATTCCAACCCTCATGAATGACTTTGAGGGGTTTAAGATTTCAGTGGAAGAAGTAACTACAGATGTGATGGAAATAGCAAGAGAACTAGAATTAGAAGTGGGGCCTTAAGAGTGAAGTAAACTGCTGCAATCTCATGATACAACTTTATGGATAAGGAGTTGTTTTTTATGGATAAGCAAGCGATTGATTTCTGCAAACAGAATCTATTCCTGGTAAAGATGGTGTGAAGATTATTGAAATAACAAAGAAAATTTAAAATATTACATAAACTTAGTTGATAAAACAACAGCAGGGTTTTGACAGGATTGATTCCAATTTTGAAAAAAAGTTCTAGTGTGGTTCAGTTCAGCTCAGTTCAGTCGCTCAGTCGTGTCCGACTCTTTGCGACCCTATGAATCCCAGCATGCCAGGCCTCCCCATCTATCACCAACTCCCGGAGTCTACTAAGACTCACGTCCATCGAGTCCGTGATGCCATCCAGCCATCTTATTCTCTGTCATCCCCTTCTCCTGCCCCTAGTCCCTCCCAGCATCAGAGTCTTTTTCAGTGAGTCAACTCTGCATGAGGTGGCCAAAGTACTGGAGTTTCAGCTTTAGCATCATTCCTTCCAAAGAAATCCCAGGGCTGATCTCCTTCAAAATGGACTGGTTGGATCTCCTTGTAGTCCAAGGGACTCTCAAGAGTCTTCTCCAACACCACAGTTCAAAAGCACCAGTTCTTTGGTGCTCAGCCTTCTTCACAGTCCGACTCTCACATCCATACATGACTACTGGAAAAACCTTAGCCTTGACTAGATGGACCTTAGTCAGCAAAATAATGTCTCTGCTTTTGATTATGCTATCTAGGTTGGTCATAACTTTTCTTCCAAGGAGTAAGCATCTTTTAATTTCATGGCTGCAGTAATCATTTGCATTTAGAATGCTATTAAATAGCAGCATTAAAAGGCATGTTACTAATGTGGCAAACCTCACTGTTGTCCTATACTAAGAAATTGCCACAGCCATTCAGACCTTTAGCAACAACTACCCTCATGAATCAGAAGCCATCAACACTGAGCCATCTGTATCAACCAGCAAAAAAAGATTACAACTTACTGAAAATACAGATTATTATTAGCATCTTTGAGCAGTAAGTTAACTTTTAATTAAGGTATGTACACTTATTTAGACATAATGCTATTGCATACTTAACTATGGTATAATGTGCACATACCTTTTCCATCACTGGGAAACTAAAATATATTTTTGGTATCTTTTTATTGTCGTATTCACTCTATTGTGGTGGTCTGGAACCAAACCCACAATAGCTAAGTTATACAGGGATTAAGCTCCAGGCTTCATTTCCAGAGTTATACAGTTTCAAACTATCTATCTACACCAGATACAGAATTTTTATTTTTATCACTTATCTTGGCATAAGGATAGGGCTTCTCTTCCCCTATATATATATTTAGTTAGTTGCTTAATTAGGCTTATTTGAGATTTTTTTTGACCAATTTACAATCCCAAATAAGGAGACTGATACAAATTATTCTGAGAGATGACTATATGGCCAATCATTTTCATGGAAACTTACTGCTTCATAAACTTGTTTCTTAACAGTTTCCAGAGTAGACAATTTTTCTTTTGTTTTTTTAATTTTTTTAAACATCTGTGAATGGAATATACAGCATTAATGATTTGCACATGTTGAATCTTATGTGTATGCACTTTAACAACTTTCAGCAGTCCTAGCATGAAAGTTTCTATAAACCTTTTATATCTCCAGAGGGGATATTATCTGATATCTGACAATCTTGTATAAATGACAATGGCATGATGTTCACTAAAGGCTTAAAGAAAAGTGAAGTCGTTCAGTTGTGCCCAACTCTTTGGGACCCCATGGATAGTAGCCTGCATCAAGCTCCTCCATCCATGGGATTTTCAAGGCAAGAGTACTGGAGTGGGTTGCCATTTCCTTCTTCAGGGAATCTTCCCAACCCAGCTATTGAACCTGGATCTCCTGCATTGCAAGCAGATTCTTTACCAAGCAAAAGAAAAGTGGGAAATAACATTTACTAAGAAGCTGTTTTGGAACATGGAAAATGACCATCCCTTTTGTTCTCAAAACAATCTTGAAAGTGAAAGTGTTAGTCACTCAGTCCTGTCTGACTCTTTGTGATCCCATGGACTGCAGTCCACCAGGTTCCTCTGTTCATGAAATTCTCCAGGCAAGAATAATGGAATGGGTAGCCATTCCCTTCTCCAGCGGATCTTCCCAACCCAGCTATTGAACCTGGATCTCCTGCATTGCAAGCAGATTCTTTACCAAGCCACCAAGGAAGCTCAACACAACAGAATGAAATTTTAAAAAGATGAAATTAGATCAATGCAGCTAGAACAAATTTTGCACAGACAAAAAGCTTAGCAAGGTGATTTTAATTTGATACTGGAGAATCTAGAATACTAGTGTTTCTTTTTTTAATTTTATTTTTATGGTCATTGTTTTTCAAAACATAATGGCATATTAACTGTATTTGTTAGAACCTTTACCTCTAAGCCACCAAGGAAGCTCAACACAACAGAATGAAATTTTAAAAAGATGAAATTAGATCAATGCAGCTAGAACAAATTTTGCACAGACAAAAAGCTTAGCAAGGTGATTTTAATTTGATACTGGAGAATCTAGAATACTAGTGTTTCTTTTTTTAATTTTATTTTTATGGTCATTGTTTTTCAAAACATAATGGCATATTAACTGTATTTGTTAGAACCTTTACCTCTTCCATCTGTGACTCCCCTCCAGCATACTGCCTATCTGTGTTTGGTAGCACAACACAATTCTGGTAACTGATAAAGTGGAAATGAAGTTGGAGTAGCTTTTATTATAGGTTAGGTGCAACATATTTATGTGGATCAGAATCATCTTTGTCCATAGTTACACTTTTCTTATCTGTCTGTGGAAGTAATAGTCTGGTATGATTCTAATAGCCATTATCAAGACCCGACTAAGGTCATAAAGGAACACAGTCTCATTCAAGATCATGCCATGATATACATTGTATGGTATTCATTCTTGGACATATGTAGATAATAAAAGAAAGAAAAAGATATTTAGTGTTCAAAATTGAATTTAGTCTGTCTGAAATGTATCAGATGTGCAAAATGTAAAGGAACATTTGATTTTCACTTCTTGTCTAGTAAAAATAGCATATTTCTCTCAACAAAAATGTACTTCATAGCATGATATACATATGTATATATATGTACATAGATATAGATATTTCACAATGTGAATTGCTTCAATAAAAAATAATTTATGTGTTTGCAGGGCATAAAACTGCATCATTACTACAAACTGTTAATAGCTATATCTGTGAAAGAGCATGTTCTATAGATTCCAAGCTATAGAATATCATTTTACTAAATCACCAATAATAAAATAAAACCTGGAAAAATGTTTGCTTAACTAGCAATAATGAAAATAATAAAGTAATTGATTCTTCTAGTAGGTAGCACAACTCAAGTGATATTCTATTCTCACTATAGAAAATGAATAAAATTTTGTTTCTACACAAAGAGGCTATCAAAATGTATACTGACAGGCATTATTTCAGAATAAGAATACTGGATAGTTTATTGATATAAATATCATGCCAGTATTCCCAATTCGTAACTGTATTTGCAATTTTTAAGAAGGTATATGGAGAAGGAAATGGCAATCCACTCCAGTACTACTGCCTGGAAAATCCCATGAACAGAGGATCCATGGGGTCGCAAAGAGTTGGACACTACTGAGTGACTTCACTTTCACTTTAAGAAGGTATAACATTAGATTTATTTTCTTATTTATTCCGGAAGACTCCTCTAAATGAATAAACTTCAGGAATCAAAAAAATCTGCATCCTATCTGTGCTTAAATCTCATTAAATCTCAACTTGTGAAGTGCAGGTGGAGTTTCCAAAGGAAAAGCACAGGTTAAAGCAGTAGGGGGATCTCCGAAGAAGTTGAACGCTCACTGTGAGAGTCATCTCTGAGTCTGCCCTGAAAAGTGCTGGACAGTCATTGCTTGGGATTGGTGTCTTCAGCAGAGAGAGAGCAAATGATTTGCATCACAGTGAATCCAAGGAAGAATAATCCACTCCATTTTCCCTGACACCAACCTCCAGCAGTTTTGAGACAGCAGATGGATAACCTTATCTGTGTACAACTGGATTTTTCAGTCATTCAAGTAGTGGGAGGGCAGAACAGTTTCATCTGATTTAAAATTTTGAAGTAATGTGTATCACTCATCCTTGAGAACCAAATTTAGACTCATTATATGTGGGAATGTGTCCAAGACTGTGAACAATTTCTGGTTTTAGTCTATGTGCCATGAGATTTTCACAGCCTCTAGTTTTAGAGCCAATTGATTTTGAGATAATAACAAAGGCTCCTTTGAAGAACTACCATTTAGAGGTAAAAAATTTCAGAGAAACCACAGATTTGGCAAATTATAAGAGACAGGGAAGAGGCTTCCTTTGAAAGGAAATCCTTAAAAATTTCATAGAAAATACAGTGTGATCGGGGAGGATTTAGAAAGAATAGAGAAAGATAATGCTTAACTTATCTATCACCTCAGATGCTCACGCTTTATTGAAAAAGAGGTTTAGACTTGAAATATTTAAGCAAATGGCTTTCATTAATCTAACTCTCTCCTTCCATAGATCTTGGACCCTGACTAAAGCAAAACACATAATCAAACACAATAAAATCATATTCTAAATTACTAGCCAATAACCCACTGGCCCTCTGTGCTAATTTGTTATATTCTGTTTGTCCACCAATTTACTCACTGTCCCATATAATCATTTATTTCACTACATCTGACTTTAAATCTCCAACACACTCTCCTCCTTACTATTAGCTGGTACCTTTGCTTCTCTTTTAACTGATACTATAGAATAAATCAAAAGAGAATGGTTACCTTAACTATTCCATCTGTTCATATACTGTGGTCAGATTCAATGTTTTATCCTGCTCATACAAGGGACTATCACTGCTCTATACTAAGGCAAACTTGTCCATTTTTGCATTCAGCCCCATCTCTTTTCACCCATTCAAGGAGTGCCCCAGAAAATGGCCCTTTCTGCCATAAGTTCCCTAAATTACTGATTCTATTAGTAAAGAGTAATGGACTCTTGTTTATAAAAAACAGAAAAAAAAATCTTTCCATCATATAATACGTTCCTTTTTTCACAGTTACTCTGATTTATCTTTCTTTATTTTTCTGTTGCTCAAATGTATCAAGTGATTTCTTACTCCAGGAGCTCCATTCAAACTGCAACCACTTCTACATGATGGTTATCTGATTCTGCCTCTGCATTATGCTCACTTCCTTCAGGTTTTTATTAAAATTTCATCTTATCATGGAGGCCTTCAATGAGGACTATTTATAATACAGCACTACACCCCTAGCACCCCCTACTTCATATCAAACCTAGCTCTGCTTCTGCTTTAATTTTCCTCCTAATTCTTGTCCCTCTTTGACATGCTGCATATTCAGAATATGGATTTTTTATTACAGTGTGAGCTCCATGAGGATAGGAGATACTTAATATTTTAATGATACACTTTAGCCAATGAAAAATAAAATTAGAGATTCAGAGAAAATGCAATTGAAAACAAAATATGTGATTGTCAAAAAGAACAACAAATAGTACAGTGGTAAAACTACTGACTTTTTCAGTTTAATTTAGTTGCCTTTTCAGTTCAGTGGGAAACACTGTATTATCTGGGAAACGGAAAAGCCAAAAGGTATGCAGCAGCATAGTTTACTTATCAGTTGAACAAAAACTTTAGTTGTTAAGATCTAGTGTTCATTAGTGTATGACACAAATTGGAATACCATACACTGTTGACATGAATGTAAATGTGCAAAGCTTCTTTGGAAAGCAATACACAGTGTCTATTATTATGTTTCTTTCAACAAAAATATTTCACTTCTGTGGTAGTGCATTACATAAATAGGCACACATGTATCTCTAGATACACACAAATATTTTAAAATCGATACACATACATGTATACATGTATGAATAATATAATTAACGAGATAAAATAAATCAATTATAAACTTATTAAAAGGAAGGCTGGAAGAAAGGAAAACAAAGAAGGGGAATTATTATATTCTAGCTGTGATATAGTACACCTTGAGAGATAAGCCCTAAAATGTCAAGGTAGCATAGTTATTCTCAGATAACTTTGACTCTATAAAAATGCCCATTTCTTCATATACTATACTAATGTCCACAATTAAAGAGTGAAGCTGTTCCTCAAGGTTTGCCAAATATGAGAAAACTGTGTGTGGAAGTACTTTGGTTATATAATATCAGAGACTTACTATGCCATCTGCAAATTAGGAAAACTCAGCAGTGACCATAGAATGGGAAAAATCCAGTTTTCATTCCAATCCCAAAGAAAGAAAGAAAGGCAATACCAAAGAATGGTCCAACAACCACATAATTGCACTCATCTCAAAGGCTACTAAAGTAAAGCTCAAAATTCTCCAAGCCAGGCTTCAGGAATACGTGAACCATGAATTTCCAGATGTTCAAGCTGGTTTGGAAAAGGCAGAAGAACCAGAGATCAAACTGCCAACATCTGCTGGATGATGGAAAAAGCAAGAGAGTTCCAGAAAATCATCTACTTCTTTATGCCAAATGCCAAAGCCTTTGACTGTGTGGATCATAATAAACTGTGGAAAATTCTTCAAGAGATGGGAATATCAGACCACCTGACCTGCCTCTTGAGAAATCTGTATGAAGGTCAGAAAGCAACAATTAGAATTGGACATGAAACAACAGACTGGTTCCAAATAGAAAAAGGAGTATATCAAGGGTGTATATTGTCACCCTGCTTATTTAACTTATATGCACAGTACTTCATGAGAAATGTTGGGCTGGAAGAAGCACAAGCTGGAATCAAGATTTCTAGAGAAATATCAAACATATCAGATATGCAGATGACACCACTCTTGTGGCAGAAAGTGAAGAAGAACTAAAGAATCACTTGATGAAAGTGAAAGAGGAGAGTGAAAAAGTTAGTTTAAAGCTCAACATTCAGAAAACAAAGATCACAGCATCTGGTCCCATTACTTCATGACAATAAATGGGGAAACAGTGGAAACAGTGGCTGACTTTATTTTGGGGAGCTACAAAATCACTGCAGATGGTGACTGCAGCCACAAAATTAAAAGACACTTACTCCTTTGGAGAAAAGTTACAAGCAACCTAGACAACACATTTAAAAGCAGAGACATTACTTTGCCACCAAAGGTCTGTCTAGTCAAGGCTATGGTTTGTCCATTGGTCATGTATGGATGTGAGAGTTGGACTATAAAGAAAACTGAGCACTGAAGAATTGATGCTTTTGAATTGTTGTGTTGGAGAAGACTCTTGAGAGTCCCTTGGGCTTGTAGGAAATCCAACCAGTCCATCTTAAAGGAAATCAGTCCTGAATATTCTTTGGAAGGACTGACGCTGAAGCTCAGACTCCAATACTTTGGTCACCTGATGCAAAGAACTGACTCATTGGAAAAGACTATTATGCTGGGAAAGATTGAAGGTGGGAGAAAAAGGGGAGGACAGAGGATGAGATGGTTAGATGGCATCACCAACTCAATGGACATGAGTTTCAGTAAACTCCGGGAGTTGGTGATAGACAGGGAGCTCCAGTGTGCTGTAGTCCATGAGGTCTCAAGGAGTCAGACATGACTGAGAGACTGAACTGAACTGAATTGATGCTATCTTCCCTTTTCTGGCCAAAGCAAGGGTTCCAAGTTGAGGATCAGATTATCCTAACATCGACACCAGTCTGTGCAAGGAGTTAGCATGCTTATGTTTTGGACTTTTCAGTTATGCTATGCAATCTGATGCAGTAAAGGTTGGTTCCCTGCTCATATTTTGGAATCCACCACAGGAACTAAGGGAGAAGAGACTACTGTACATTACTGATGGAGAAGGTCAAAGTAGCAAAATTTTATTTCCAATAATATAAAAATCTTAATGTTTTTGAAGAAATTTCTTTATAAATCAACGGATTGCAGTTTGCATCATTATGTAACAATGTTTAAAAAAAAAAGAAAAAAAAAACCCTCCAGATTTAGTTCTTAAAGATGTATATAAATCAAGTGTTTCCAAGAGAAACAGGACCCAAAGGATTTGCGTATATAGAAAGAAATTATTTTAAGGAACTGGCTTGAGCACTTATAGATATTGGCAAATCCAAAATTTGCAGGGCACGCTGGCAGGCTGGAAACTTATAAAATGCTTTAGTTGGAGTCTTAAGTCTGTCTACTGCCAAATTACCTCTTGCTAAATGGGAGGTCAGTCTTTAGTTCAGTAAAAGCCTGCAACTTATTGGATGAAGCCCATCCACATTATGGTAAACAATCTACTTAACTCATAGTCCACCAATTCATGTTTATCTCATTCAAAAACCCTCTCACAGAAACATTGAGATTGTTTTGATCGACATTTGGGCTCTGTGGCCCAGCCAAGTTGTCAGGTAAATTTAAACATCACAAAAAATAAAATTAATTTACAATCTTTCTACTTTCTCAAACACAGTAGAGAATCCATGCATAGAAAAATATAAAACTGAGACTTAATGCATTCATTTAGTATATAAATTTAAAATAACATTTTATTTTTTGTTTGCTCTAAAATGATGTAAAGAAAGTCTTGTCTAGGGGCACCATGAAAGAATTTTTTCCAGATATAAGAAAATCATAAAATTGATTATACATTGTATGTCCAAATATGTATGTGTATGTAGTTTTGTACCAAGACAATATTCACAGATTTTCTTCACTCAGTGCCACAACTCAATTTAAAATACAGCTTTAAATGCATAGTTGCTGCCTACTGTGAATAACAACAACAGCAACAAAATATAGAGCTATGTAATAAACATGAGGTTTAGTGGTATTACAAACAATCAGTTGGTGGATTTCGTAACCTATTTTGGACTTGTGTTTGCAGTAGAATGGTAAAGAAGTATAGGTATAGTATAAAAAGGTATTATTTATAGTATAAATTCTCCATTTTAAAGAGGAAGAAATTTGCCACAGACTATAAGTACATTCTCTCTCCATAAAATTTTCATTGACAGAACAAGAACTAGTATGTAAATCTATTTATACTAATCTCTGTCAGCAGAAATAAATGACAATCACGTAGATACCCACATATGAGAGTCATATTTTTAAAGCTTTTCCTTATTTGAATTATGTTTCTATACAGACAATGAAACTGTACAGAAATTAAGTCCAGTTTTACAATATCCCAATTACTTTCCTTTTCTTTTTTACTAATGTGATTAACTATGATAAATGCATATTTACTATTTCAAATGAATATCTTACCTTTGCATATAATATACATATATACAATTCCAAAATAATTTTTGTTATCTTTTAATATTTCAATATATAAATATAATATTTAGTATGATTTTCAGTTCAGTTCAGTCCAGTGGCTCAGTTGTGTCGTGACTTTTTGCGACCTCATGAATTTTGAAGCATGCTAAGACTCCCTGTCCATCATCAACTCCCGGAGTTCACTCAAACTCACGTCCATTGAGTCAGTGATGCCACTCAGACATCTCATTCTCTGCTGTCCCCTTTTCCTCCTGCCGCCAATCCCTCCCAGCATCAGAGTCTTTTCCAATGAGTCAGTTATTCACATGGGGTGGGCAAAGTACTGGAGTTTCAGCTTTAGCATCATTCCTTCCAAAGAACACCCAGGACTGATCTCCTTTAGCATGGACTGGTTGGATATCCTTGCAGTCCAAGGGACTCTCAAGAGTCTTCTCCAACACCACAGTTTAAAAGAATCAATTCATTGGCACGCAACTTTCTTCACAGTCCAACTCTCACACCCATACATGACTACTGGAAAAACCTTAGCCTTGACTAGATGGACCTCAGTTGGCAAAGTAATGTCTCTGCTTTTGAATATGCTACCTAGGTTGGTCATAACTGTTCTTCCAAGAAGTAAGCGTCTTTTAATTTCATGGCTGCAGTAACCATCTGCAGTGATTCTGGAAACCCCCAAAATAAAGTCTGACACTATTTCTACTGTTTCCCCATCTATTTGCCATGAAGTGATGGGACCAGATGCCATGATCTTTGTTTTCTGAATGTTGAGCATTAAGCCAACTTTTTCACTCTCTTCTTTCACTTTCATCAAGAGGCTTTTTAGCTTCTCTTTACTTTCTGCCATCAAGGTGGTGTCTTCTGCATATCTGAGGTGATTGATATTTATCCCAGCAATCTTGATTCCAGCTTGTGCTTCTTCCATCCCAGTGTTTCTCATGATGTACTCTGCATATAAGTTCAATAAGCAGGGTGAAAATACAGAGCCTGATGTACTCCTTTTACTATTTGGAAAGAGTCTGTTGTTCCACCTCTAATTCTAACTGTTGCTTCCTGATGTGCATACAGATTTCTCAAGAGGCAGGTCAGGTGGTCTGATATTC
>SJYC01032164.1:0-22243 GCA_006408675.1 Madoqua kirkii | reverse complement strand
GAAACAGTGGAAACAGTGTCAGACTTTATTTTGGGGGGCTCCAAAATCACTGCAGATGGTGACTGCAGCCATTAAATTAAAAGACACTTACTCCTTTGAAGAAAAGTTATGACCAACCTGGATAGCATATTCAAAAGCAGAGACATTACTTTGCAGACTAAAGTCCATCTAGTCAAGGCTATGGTTTTCCCTTGGTCATGTATGGATGTGAAAGTTGGACTGTGAAGAAAGCTGAGTGCTGAAGAACTGATGCTTTTGAACTGTGGTGTTGGAGAAGACTCTTGAGGGTCCCTTGCACTGCAAGGAGATCCAACCAGGCCATTCTGAAGGAGATCAACCCTGGCATTTCTTTAGAAGGAATGACGCTAAAGCTGAAACTTCAGTACTTTGGCCACCTCATGGGAAAAGTTGACTCATTGGAAAAGTCTCTGATGCTGGGAGGGATTGGGGGCAGGAGGAAAAGGGGATGACTGAGGATGAGATGGCTGGATTGCATCACGGACTTGATAGACGTGAGTCTGAGTGAACTCTGAGAGATGATGATGAACAGGGAGGCCTGGGGTGCTGCGATTCATGGGATTGCAAAGAGTCAGACACTACTGAGTGACTGAATTGAACTGAAAGAGAGAGAATCTACCCTTTACTTTGAACAAAGGGAATTTAATATAGTCATTAACAGTGGATTACAATGATAGGGAATTGCTTAAATGGAAGAGAAAAAGGAAACCCTAAAGAATATTTTCGGTCTGAGTGAGAGTACCTAAGAAAGTAATACAGTGAAAGGAAAAGATATCAGCTGGCCTGGAATTACATCAGACCTCTTTGTGGGGAGTGGTTAAAGCCCACAGAAGGGTGGAGACATTTTCACTGTTTCTGGCCAGAACTGGTAGCTGGCAAGTGAGAAACAACTGATGGAATAATGTTATGATTCCCTAGCCGCTTCCAGTGCAGTTGCTCTAAATTTAATGGAAAGCCAGCTAAAAGCAGTTGCTAAATTCACCAGAAAGCTACCAGAAATTCTCAGGGCTGGAAGGAGTTTAATATTGAGCTGTGGAAGCTGTCACTTGAAAAATGTGGGCAAGCAGTGTCCTTAGCAATGCCACTGATCTCTTGCCAAATCCCTTCATGCTGAAGTGGCTCTTTGAGAACAATTCAGGTGGGGAAGAGTGTGCCTGAAGACAATGAGGAGGCACCTCTTACTGCTGGTTACAAAGATATTGCTAAATAACAACATACACTAGGAGCACACCAAAACAGCCCATCCATGGGAACCAGGAAGAGAAAATCTTTTTAGCACTCATATTAATAGGATTTAACATTGTACTGGCTGTGGGGAAAAAAATTTTTTTCAAAGTCCAATTCTGTTGTCACATAACAAAGAGGCAAAGAGTTAATAGCTAACAGAACACTCTTGGCTATTTAGCTATCCAGCTTTCAAATGTACCAGTTTATATATTTTTAAACTTCCCTAGTGAAAGAAACAACTCAAAACTTTCACCTAAAAACATACAGCTACATTTCTTACAAATAGAGACATTCTAACCATTTTGTCAAATGAAAAGATGCACAATTTCAATCTTCATCGCATCCATTGTTGTGGCTTTATTGACTGTTTCTCAAATTCTGTCACACTCACAGCCCTCTGAATATTGTTCAGTTCCATTCAGTCACTCATCGTGTCCAACTCTTTGCAACTCCATGAACTGCAGCACGCCAGGCCTCCTTGTCCATCACCAACTCCCAGAGTTCACCCAAACCCCTGTTCATTGAGTCGGTATTGCCATCTAAGCATCTCATCCTCTGTTGTCCCCTTTTCTTCCTGCCCCCAATCCCTCCCAGCATCAGAGTCTTTTCCAATGAGTCAGCTCTTCACATCAGGTGGCCAAAGTATTGGAGTTTCAGCTTCAACATCAGTCCTTCCAGTGAACACCCAGGACTTGTCTCATTTAGGATGGACTGGTTGGATCTTCTTGCAGTCCAAGGGACTCTCAAGAATCTTCTCCAACACTACAGTTCAAAGACATCAGTTCTTCGGTGCTCAGCTTTCTTTATCTTGGAGAAGGAAATGGCAACTCATTCAGGTGCTCTTGCCTGGAGAGTCCCGTGGAGGGAGGAGCCTGGTGGGCTACAGTCCATGGGGTCGCAAAGAGTCAGACACGACTGCGTGACTTCACTTTCTCTCACACCCATACATGACCACTGGAAAAACCATAGCCTTGACTAGGTGGACCTTTGCTGGCAAAGTAATTTCTCTGCTTTTTAATATGCTGTCTAGGTTGGTCATAACTTTCCTTTCAAAGAGTAAGTGTGTTTTAATTTCATGGCTTCAATCACCATCTGCAGTGATTTTAGAGCCCAGAAAAATAAAGTCACCCACTGTTTCCCCATCTATTTCCCATGAAGTGATTGGACTGGATGCCATAATCTTCATTTTCTGAATGTTGAGGTGTAAGCCAACTTTTTCGCTCTCCTCTTTCATCAAGAGACCCTTTAGCTCCTCTTCACTTTCTGCCATAAAGGTGGTGTTGTCTGCATATCTGAGGTCACTGATATTTCTCCTGGCAATCTTGATTCCAGCTTGTGTTTCTTCCAGCCCAGCGTTTCTCATGATGTACTCTGCATAGACGTTAAATAAGCAGGGTGACAATACACAGTCTTGACATATCCTTTTCCTATTTGGAACCAGTCTGTTGTTCCATGTCCAGTTCTAACTGTTGCTTCCTGACCTGCATACAGATTTCTCAAGAGGCAGGTTAGGTGGTCTGGTATTCCCATCTCTTTCAGAATTTCCCACAGTTTTTTGGGATCCACACAGTTAAAGGCTTTGTCATAATCAATAATATCTATGGTTCCTTCTTCACCATTCATTCTGTATTCCCTCTACAATCTTCAAAAATATCAAATTATTGATGGAATAGACTAAACCAAACCCAATGGAATAACCCAAATATGAGTTAAAGCATGAACCAAGAACTCAAATATCCTATCTTTGCAGCAAGGTTACTGTAATTTTCCGTTTACCTTTATTACTGAGCATGGAAGAGTTAAAAAGCACCCAGAGAATGCCCTGGCCTCCAGTCATAGTGCTCTTTATTCCACTTTCTCCTTAGTAATCAAAATCAATCCCTCTATTACTTTAATGAGAGAAAGCTGTTTTTCTGTCTGTTGGTTTTTCTAGTATAAGGAGACAGAAATGGCTAGGTTTCATCTTACAATCAAGAGAATTTGTACTGTGTTCCCTGCTACCAGGGTTCTCTCCTTGGAATAATTAAACATTCAAGAAGCAAAGCAAAACTCAATGTCACTAGAACAGAAAGAAAATTTTGCAAATGTGTTATTTGATGTAACACTAAGAGAAACCACTTCCATTTCCTATCATTGATTTCCAGACTCATATATTATGTCTGTGGGGAAGACAGCACCATATAAAGGTCTCTGTGAACAGATCTTATCTTTTCAGGAAATTTATCTCACAACTTTCACATACCTGAGTCTTCATAAGTCCTGGCTTATGTAGGGCTTGGCCATTCAACCACAGTGGTGTCTTCTGTTCCCAGGTGTCAGTTTTAATTCAAGATTAGTGTTTAGTAATCTCAGTAAGTTCTGACAATAGTCTCTTTCCCCAATGCCCTGTCACTCTCCTCATCTCTTGGGGAAAGTTTGGAATCAAATTTCTAGCATGAACTTGTGGCAAAATTTTAGGATCCTGTTTCAGGAGGATTCAATCTCCCCTTCATTCAAGATTCTTTGTGTCTATGAATTACTCAAATTTTGGCATTGGTTACAAAGCTACAACTCTCTACTGTGGTGACTCAAGCCAGATTTATTGGCTAATGGAACTCTTTGTTTTTCTGTTTTAGATACCAGTGTCAACTGAGTAAAACTGTGCATCTCTTTCATCCCTAAAACCACCTTAATTAAATAGCCAACAATAAAGATATCTGTAAGCCAGGGCATACTGGTACCAGTTCACCCCAAATTCCCTTTATAAGTACTTACCTGCTTTGGCGGGTAAAAGTTGTCACTTGCATTCTATTACTTTAGGATTCTGTAATTTAATTGGAATTAGGGAGCCCAACTTAATGGTACCATCCTGTACAGTTATGCCTTATATACAAACAAGAGTTACCACAGAGATTTCCATGAGTGAAGATGCTATGCACAGTATATATCAGTGACCTTTTTGTATGCATGCTGCTTGTTCTTGGGTCAGATTTTGTACACCTTGAACATGGTAGATTTTATTATAGTCATGATACTAGTGGCAACAGAATAGACTTTTTGTGGGTCCTAAGAGACATTGCCATTTTTCAAGACCAGCTGTCCCAGTTGATGTTATCACAAGGTCTTCAGGCAGAGAAAAGCTAATCTCAGACGCTGGGAAGTATACTGCTTCCACTGATAACTGAGACTCAGAGTGACTTGGGAGTTCACAGTGTCAATTTTATTTGAGCCTAACAAGATGTCTTCATCCAGTTTTTAAGATCCAGTTATTTGCCAAGGAGTGACCTAAATTTTATATAAGAAATGATGTAACTGTGAATTTAACTATAGTTTAATTCTGTAACCTTCAAAATTAAGCTTTATGTTTTGTTTTCAAAATATGAGTTTCGTATTTGCAAAAAACACTGGATCATTTCAGGACTGTCATGGAGGATATTTGTACATTATTACATCATGACCGATCTGAAAATTAATGGACTTCAGTTTACAATTTTGCTTTATCAAAGTGTGTTATCAAGTGCTATAAAAAGGCTATATAATATAGTCTTAATGTTATTTCCACAAAAGTCAAATGCAATAGCCATTTGGATTTCCAAGACATATGTTTCAGTTGGCAGTTCTTCACAAACAACTACACATGGTAGCTTGATTGACTGTGATAAAATGGGTTACAAGAATTCCATTTCCTATTGGCAAGATCAGCACTTTACACAAGCTGAATACCATGACCAAAACAGTCCCAAAATTTATCCTTGGGTCAGTCTCTAGAAACCACTTCTATTATCAATTATGTTTTAGCCAGAGTTTCATAAACAGAGAGAGAACAGAAATTTTAATGAAAATAATTATTCAGTTCAGTTCAGTTGCTCAGTCACATCCGATTCTTTGTGACCCCATGAATCACAGCACGCCAGGCCTCCCCATCCATCACCGGCTCCCAGAGTTCACTCAGATTCATATCCATTGAGTCAGTGATGCCATCCAGCCATCTCATTCTCTGTCATCCCCTTCTCCTCCTGCCCCCAGTCCCTCCCAGCATCAGAGTATTTTTCAATGAGTCAACTCTTCGCATGAGGTGGCCAAAGTACTGGAGTTTCAGCTTTAGCATCATTCCTTCCAAAGAAATTCTATGGCTGATCTCCTTCCAAATGGACTGATTGGATCTCCTTGCAGTCCAAGGGACTCTCAAGAGTCTTCTCCAACACCACAGTTCAAAAGCATCAATTATTCAGTGCTCAGCCTTCTTCACAGTCCAACTCTCACATCCATACATGACCACACAAAAAACCATAGCCTTGACTAGATGGACCTTAGTTGGCAAAGTAATGTCTCTGCTTTTCAATATGCTATCTAGGTTGGTCATAACTATCCAGGGATTAAAATAACAGGTAAGAGAAAATATATTACTTGTCTAATAGAAAAATAAACATAGCTCTAAATAATTCCCTAAGGCTGAAGGAATATACCCAAGAAAGTAACACTCTTGGGAAAAAAAAAAAGTTCCACAGGCTGAAATTCAGATTTCACTGGGTAGAATATGGTTAAAACTCACTAGATAGCTAAGAAACTAGCAGAGTTGGGCTATGTAAGAGTTGGTTCATAGTCTATGAGAGTGATATGATAAACAGAGAAAGCCTTTTAGGATGCTGGCAAATTGGCAAGTAAGTGTATTGTGAGAATTCCTGTTAATTTAAGAAGTCAATAGTGAAATGGTTTTTCTTATGGAAAAGTTGTCAGAAAGACAACTTTCTCTCAAGGATATGAGACAAGTGATCAGGAAACCATCACTTGAATAGATCTGGATACAGAATTGTGGTGCCAATAGAACTCACTAGCTGCCTTTGGAAGTTTCACTTTATTCACAATTCTAAGCTGTTCACACAAAGTGCCATTTACCGCTAGAAGCTGTGTGAAAGAGGAATGCATGTTTGGGGGAAATTATTTAGAAGGATTTACCACTTGCTCCTGGCTGGAGAATGACTGCTGAAAAAAGACGTCTGTTCAGCATGGACAAAACAGATAGAATATTGGAAGAAGGAAGGGAGAAAAAATAGAACTATAATCTCTAATGCCCTATGCTACCCTCTACCAACAAGGATAACATTTTTCTGGATACAAAAAATAAATACTATACACTTCAGCTACATTGTGTTGTGCTGTGCTGTGCTGTGCTAAGTCATTTCAATCATGTCTGACTCTTTGAGACTCTATAGACTGTAGTCCACCAGGCTCCTCTGTTCAAAAGATTCTTCAGGCAACACTACTGGAGTGAGTTTCCAAGTCTTCCTCCAGGAGATTTTCCTGATCCAGGAATCAAACCCACCTCTCTTGTGTCTCCTGCATTGGCAGGCAGATTATTTACCACTGAGCCACCTGGGAAGCCCCCAGCTACATAATCAAAGAGCAAATAAAAGACTAGATTTGGAACTGAGACAACATATTGATAATTGGTACAATATACACTGGAAAAGGGAATGGCAACCCATTCCAATATTCTTGCCTGGAGAATCCCTGGATGGAGGAGCCTAGTGGGCTACAGTCCATGAGGTTGCAAAGAGTTGGACATGATTGAGCAACTTCACTTTCACTTTCTACACTAAATAAATGTCACTTTTCAATTGTAAAAATTCTTGTTAAGTTGAAATCAGTGGATAGAATTATCTTCAAATTATCCTACAATCTTAGAGTATATCTTTAAAATGTAACATAGTAGAAGTTACATCACTTTTTTTTTAGCCAAAGATTCTTAGAATTTATTCATGAAGGTTTGGAAATTTCTTTAAAAGGTATGATTGGGTTATCAAGGCTGATTTGATATGGTATATCTGTATCATTCTATAGGTAAGAGAAATCTTAAATTATATAACTCTATGATAGGTTACTCTAATTCAATGTGGATGATTTGCTTAGTTTAATTTGATTCAATTGCATGTGCTTTGTAATAGAAAAAAAGATCACATAGCTGAAATACCCACATTTATTCTAATAAGTACTTTGGAAGAGACAAGAGCAAAACATGGCATTATGGAACTTACACAAGGACATTTTTAAAATAGCATATATGTTTTTGAAAATAAGGTGTTTGAAACCCAGCACTCATGATACAAAGAGACTTTACTGACAAGAACAGTTTTTAAGTATAATATTTTCAGTTATACAAAATTAACACCTGTTTTATGTAACTGAAGCCATCTGTTTTTGTTTCAAGTTGGATACAGTGACTGATTCAAATAACTAGGGCAGCTAAAGATACTATAATACTCTAGATGACACCAAAACACTTGCCCACACACATGTAGTTAGAACCTAAGAATTTATGACAGTCTATAATTAGTATACATTTATGCCTATAAGTTGTTTTATGTTTTTAAATGGGAAAAAGCTGGATAATCATCCATTTGTTGCTCAAGATTGCATTTAATATTTTCCCCCATTGTCTATCCAACGTATATGCCTGTTATGTGGTCACTTTTTTTGCAAATTTTGGTAGAAAAATAATTGATAGATAAATAAAAGTAGATGGTGTAGTACTCACAGGCACACTTTGAAGTCTGTTCTTGTCATTTTTAATTTTTGTTTAATAGATTATCTTATTTGAATGTCATCTAATAAGCAACTGTAAAATCCATAGAGAAGAAAAAAAACAAATGTATTTTTAACAATGAAGAGAAGTTGATTTCTTAAGTGACAGAGGACTTTGGTGAACGTGCTCTTAACTTCAAAACTGATGGAAATGTTGGGAAAGCAACTAAATATAATCATTTCAGAACTCTGGAAAATGATCAAATTCACAGGAAAAACAAACAAACAACTGAACATCATCTGTCCAGGTGATACAAGAGTAAGACAGAGGAGTCTGTGATATTTTGAACTGGAGTTATTCTCACTTTTTCTCCCTCCTGGGCTCTCTGACTTGGCAACCCTGAAAAGAATTTGGCCGTACAATTGACAGAAAGGACTGTCCTTCTTTGAGCCCTTGTAGAAACACTGCTAGCACCACTCCAAAACACGTTATTTTTTTTTTTTTCTATACTTGAAGCTTCCAGGAAAAACTCTATTTCTATAATCCATTGGCAACTTGATTTGATTCAGTATTCAGCTCAGGAAAACCAAGAAGAAAAACCTACCTATAGAGCATCACCCAAAACAGTAGAAATCACCTGGAACAACTCAGCTCTCTAAGATCTTAACTTTAAGTGGGATAAATAAGATCTGGTACAAATATTTTAAAATTGATAGTAGACAACTAGCCAATTATAGGGAATTTTGAAAAGCTTTTTTATATTCTTGGGGAATCTACAAAACTGCAGTCTTGGGAACCACTGAATATATTTCCTGCAAATACTGGAATAAGGAAAAGATCCCAGAAGCTCAGTTCAGTTCAATTGTTCAATCGTGTGTGACTTTTTGTGACTCTATGGATTGCAGCATGCCAGGCTTCCCTGTCCTTTACCATTTCCCAGAGGTTGCTCAAATTCATTTCCATTGAGTCAGTGATGCCATGCAGCCATCCCATACTCTGTTGTCCTTTCTCATCCTGCCTTCAATCTTTCCCAGCATCAGGGTCTTTTTCAATGTGTCAGTTCTTTGCATCAGGTAGCCAAAGTATGGGAGCTTCAGCTTCAGCCTCAGTCTTCCAATGACTATTCAGGACTGATTTTCTTTATGATTGACTGGTTTGATCTCCTTGCAGTCCAACGGACTCTCAAGAGTCTTCTACAATACCACAGTTCAAAAGCATCAGTTCTTCAGTTCTCAGCTTTCTTTATAGTCCAATTCTCATATCCATACGTGGCTACTGGAAAAACCATATCTTTGACCCTGTAGTTCACCTCTGAGTAATTCTGAGAGCTACAGAAGCAAAAAGTGAAAGATAAGGCTGTCTAGTAAATGGACTGAAGTTTGAAGGTCTCTCTTCTCAGAAAGATGTCCTCGGCAAAGAGAGAGAACTATAAGTAAAGTAATTAAGAGAAAAATCTAAGCAATCATTGTCAGACCACTAAAGTATATTGAGACAGGGATGATCTTTAGGAATTTAGGCTTTAATGTATACAAGCAAACAAAATTTTTTAGTTCTTCAGTTCTCAGCTTTCTTTATAGTCCAATTCTCATATCCATACGTGGCTACTGGAAAAACCATATCTTTGACCCTGTAGTTCACCTCTGAGTAATTCTGAGAGCTACAGAAGCAAAAAGTGAAAGATAAGGCTATCTAGTAAATGGACTGAAGTTTGAAGGTCTCTCTTCTCAGAAAGATGTCCTCGGCAAAGAGAGAGAACTATAAGTAAAGTAATTAAGAGAAAAATCTAAGCAATCATTGTCAGACCACTAAAGTATATTGAGACAGGGATGATCTTTAGGAATTTAGGCTTTAATGTATACAAGCAAACAAAATTTTTTTAAAAAAATCCTGGAAGAGAAATAGGTGTGGGACACTGTAGAGAATACAGAATCTGAAGAATTACTCCAAGAAACTCACTAACAAAAAAATCAATGCACGAAAATCAATAACAAGAGTGAAAAATTACAAACCATAATGTAGGATGCATAGTAAACATGCTACAATAAATTTTCTAAAATAAACATTTTTTGCCAGAAATTACTAAATTAACAAAGTATGCCATCTAAGAGAGGACAAAAATTAACCAACATAAAATTTCACTGAAAAAGCACACTTTGTCTTATTAGGTGCAACTTATAAAACTTTATTTAAGTAATAATGTATAAATAATGAAAGACATAGAACAATAATGTCCTAAATAGGGAAAAGAAATGAGATATAAATGGTGAGGTCAAATACAAATTCTAAAGTTGAAAAGCACGATAACTAAAATGACAAGTCCACTAAGCAAGGGACAGCAATAGATTTGAGCTGATAAAAAAGAGAAATTGTGAACTTGAAATTGTACCAGTACTGTTCATACATTACAAGGACAATAATTTTTTTTTTAAAAAAGGAGAAAAATGAACAGAGATCATCAAGCATGCCAAAATACACATGATGGAAATCCCAGAAGGAGAAGAGTAAAAAAGATAGGGCTGAAAAAAAATATGAAGGAATAATAACCACAAACTTCACATATTTGATTAAAAAAAATCATCAACACATCAAAGTAGCTAAGCATACTTCAAGTGGAATAAAATCAAAGAGATTCATCCTAGAGGTACCCTAGTCATTCTAAAAACAGGTCCATGACAAAGAAAATCTTGAAACTGGCAAGAGAGACATGACTTACCACTTAAAAGTGTTCCTTAATAAGATTAACAGCTGACTTCTCATCAGAAATCATGGAGTCAAGAGACAGTGGATGAGATGACATCTTGACAGTACTGAAACATATGCTGTCAACCAAAATTCTGTATCCAGAAAAAATTATAAAGCAAACATTCCTCGACTTAAAAAAAATAAAAACTGTGAAATTCACTGCTAGCAAATCTGCTCTAACCAAAAAACAGAGTAAAATCACCAAGAAGGGAATCACAGTGATGCGTATGAAATTCTGTTTAACTCAGAAAAAGGCACTGATGGAGAAATGGTGAAATGAAAAGCAAGAAGTAAGACATTCAGAAATAACAAAAAGACAGAAAAATCCTACTATATAAGTAAATGTAAAATGAATTTACATCTTAGACTTTAAATGTAAATAGATTAAGCATTCAAAGTGAAACAGATTAGTAGAATTGATTTAAACAACAAAATCTGATCCACCTATAATACTTTCAAAGAGGACTTTTACATCAAAATACAAAAATTGTTGAAAATAAAAATATAGGACAAGAGTACTGAAACAGTATAGTAAAATCACAGAAAATAGGCTTTAAGAAGAAAATTAATACTATAGAGGAAGAAGGTTATTGAATATTAAGAAAGAAAATTAATCATGAAATTATGGCAATATTAATCATTTGCACTTGACAAAAAAATTCCAAAAGACCCCAAAGCTGTTGTGAGGTTGGCACCAGCAGAGCAGCATTCATGTATAATTTATTCTGATAATATAAAATCCAGTGTAATGTATTAGATATTTTGTTGTTGCTCAGTATTGTCAGTTAGACTCTTTGTGATAGCCCATGGATTGCAGCAAATCAGGCTTCTCCATTCTTCACTTAAGAGTTTGCGCAGATTCATGTCCATTAAGTCAGTGATGCTATTTAACCATCTCATCTTCTGCTTTTCCCTTCTTCTCTGGACTTGAATATTTGCTAGCATCAGAGTCCATTTATTGAGTCAGCTCTTTGCATCAGGTGACCAAAATATTGGAGCTTCAGCATTAGTCCTTCTAATGAATATTCATGGTTAATTTTTTAATTTCTTCTTTTGATTTTTCAAAGCTGCATTTGCAGATTTTGTCTTGGGTTAAAATAATTGCAAACCTTGAAGGTTTTTACTCAGCCAGTTCTACAAAGAATAACCAAAGAATCACATTATTTACACATATTAAAATTATGTATAAGATTCTCCAAAAATGTTACTGATAAGTATAAGAATGAATAAATATACCAATGAATAATTATACCAATGAATTAACATGAAATAATTACTTGATAGAGGATTAAATATGGGAAAATACAATAAATCCTTACTAGCAGCACTAACGGAGAAGGCAATGGTACCTCACTCCAGTACTCTTGCCTAGGAAATCCCATGGACGGAGGAGCCTTGTGGCCTGCAATCCATGGGGTCGCACAGAGTTGGATATGATTGAAGCAACTTAACAGCTTTTACACATATTAAAATTATGTATAAGATTCTCCAAAAATGTTACTGATAAGTATAAGAATGAATAAATATACCAATGAATAAGTATACCAATGAATTAACATGAAATAATTACTTGATAGAGGATTAAATATGGGAAAATACAATAAATCCTTACTAGCAGCACTAACGGAGAAGGCAATGGTACCTCACTCCAGTACTCTTGCCTAGGAAATCCCATGGACGGAGGAGCCTTGTGGCCTGCAATCCATGGGGTCGCACAGAGTTGGATATGATTGAAGCAACTTAACAGCAGAAGCAGCATTAAACAAAATAATAAAATGTTTAACAAAACAGGTGATTACCCTATGTGGTAAGTTCTATAACAAGGACTAGAAAATACAATACATTAAGAAATTGCCCAGAGATAAACCTTTAGTAAGTGTGACTGTGTAAGTAAGACCCCAGCTTCCTGAGTCTGTATGCTTAATTACTATTCTGTCTCCTCTCACGAACATTACATTGGAGGAAGCATGGAATTTCTCCTCTAATGAAGCTTCTTTACTGAATTATACATGAGCTTAGAATACTACAGTTTTTCAGTCTTTTTGAATGAAATTACAAAGTGAAAAATAAGAGGGTAAAAAATAATCCAAGTTCAGAAAAAAATCACAATAAAGTCAGATAGACTTAATGCTCTAGTACAAAATTATAGAGTCACAAACTTTATAAAACAAAAATATTTAGTCAAATGTTGTTTAAAGTGACATATAGTATAAATATCAGGACATTGATTGCTAAAATAAAATGAAAAACATGCATATAAAGCAAATAGAAGCTAAAGAAGTCTAGGTGATGTCCATTAGACAATAATGACAATCAGTTCAGTTCAGTTGCTCAGTTGAGTCCGACTCTTTGCGACCCCATGAACCGCAGCATGCCAGGCCTCCCTATCCATCACCAGCTCCTGGAGTTCACCCAAACCCATGTCCATTGAGTCAGTGATGCCATGCAACCATCTCATCCTCTGTTGTCCCTTTCTCCTCCTGCCCCCAACTCCTCCCAGCATCACGGTCTTTTCAAATGAGTCAGCTCTTCATATTAGGTGGCCAAAGTATTGCAATTTCAGCTTCAACATCAGTCCTTCCAATGAACACTCAGGACTGATCTCTTTAGGGTGGACTGGTTGGATCTACTGCAGTCCAAGGGACTCTCAAGAGTCATTTCCAACATTACAGTTCAAAAGCATAAATTCTTCAGTGCTCAGCTGTCTTCACAGTCCAACTCTCACATCCATACATGACCAGTGGAAAAACCATAACTTTGACTAGTTGGACCTTTTTTGACAAAGTAATGTCTCTGCTTTTTAATATGCTGTCTACGTTGGTCATAACTTTCCTTCCAACGAATAAGTATCTTTTAATTTCATGGCTGCAGTCACTGTCTGTAGTGATTTTGGAGCCCATAAAAATAAAGTCAGCCACTGTTTACACTGTTTCCCTATCTATTAGCCATGAAGTGATGTGACTGAATGCTATGATCTTAGTTTTCTGAATGTTGAGCTTTAAGCCAACTTTTTCATCTTCTCTTTCACTTTTATCAAGAGGCCCTTTAGCTCCTCTTCACGTTCTGCCATAAGAGTGGCATATCTGAGGTTACTGATATTTCTCCTGGCAATCGTGATTCCTGCTTGTGTTCCTCCAGCCCAGCATTTCTCATGTTGTACCCTACATATAAGTTAAATAAGCAGGGTGACGCTATACAGCCTTAACATACTCTTTTTCCTATTTGGAACCAGTTTGTTGTTCCATGTCCAGTTTTAACTGTTTCTTCCTTACCTGCATATAGATTTCTCAAGAGGCAGGTCAGGTGATCTACTATTCCCATCTCTTTCAGAATTTTCCACAGTTTATTGTGACCCACACAGTCAAAGGCTTTGGCAAACTCAGTAAAGCAGAAATAAATGTTTTTCTGGAACTCTCTTGCTTTTTTGATGATCCAGTGGATGTTGGCAACTTGGTCTCTGATTCCTATGCCTTTTCTAAAACCAGTTTGTACATCTGGAAGTTCATGGTTCATTCACTGCTGAGGCTTGGACAATTTTGAGCATTATTTTAGGAGTGTGTAAGATGAGTGCAATTGTGTGGTAGTTTGAGCATTCTTTGGCATTGCCTTTCTTGGGATTAAAATGAAAACTAACCTTTTCCAGTCGTGTTGCCACTGCTTAGTTTTCCAAATTTGCTGACATATTGAGTGTGGGACTTTCACAGCATCACCTTTCAGGATTTGAAATACCTCAACTGGTATTCTATCACCTCCTCTAGCTTTGTTCATAGTGATGCTTCCTAAGGACCAATTGACTTCACATTTCAGGATGTCTGGCTCTTGGTGAGTGTGACTGATGGCACCATCATGATTATCTTCATCCTGAAGATATTTCTTGTACAGTTCTTCTGTGTATTCTTGCCACCTCTTTTTAATATTTTCTGATTCTGCTAGGTCCATACCATTTCTTTCCTTTATTGAGCCCATCTTTGCATGAAATGTTCCCTTGGTATTTCTATTTCTTGAGGAGATCTCTAGTCTTTCCCAATCTATTGTTTTCCTCTGTTTATTTGCATTGATTGCTGAGGAAGACTTTCTTATCTCTCCTTGCTATTCTGTGGAACTCTGCATTCAAATGGGTATATCTTTCCTTTTCTCCTTTGCTTTTCACTTCTCTTCTTTTCACAGCTATTTGTAAGGCCTCCTCAGACAGTCATTTTGCTTTTTTGCATTTCTTTTTCTTGGGAGTGGTCTTGATTTCTGTTCAATGTCACAAACCTCCATCCATATTTCATCAGACATTCTGTCTATCATTTCTAGGCCCTTAAATCTATTTCTCACTTCCACTCTTTAGTCATAAAGTATTTGATTGAGATCATACCTGAATGGTCTAGTGGTTTTCCTTACTTTCTTCAATTTAAGCCTGAATTTGGCCATAAGGGGTTCATGATCAGAACCACAGTCAGCTCCTGGTTTTATTTTTGCTGACTGTATAGAGCTTCTCCATCTTTGGCTGCAAATAATATAATCAATCTGATTTTTATGTTGACCATCTGGTCATGTCCATGTGGAGTCTTCTCTTGTGCTGCTGGAAGAGGGTGTTTGCTATGACCAGTGCATTCTCTAGGCAAAACTCTTGTTATCCTTTTCCCTGCTTCATTTTGTACTCCAAGGCCAAATTCACCTGTTATTGCAGGTGTTCCTTGACTTCCTATTTTTGCATTCCACTCCCTTATAATGAAAATGGCATCTTTTTTTGGGTGTTAGTTCTAGAGAGTCTTATAGGTCTTCATAGAACTATTCACCTTCAGCTTCTTTAAAGTTAGTGGTTGGAGCATAGACTTGGATTACTATGATATTGAATGGTTTGCCTTGGAAATGAACAGAGATCATTCTGTCATTTTTGAGATTGCATTGAAGAACTGCATTTCGGAGAGAGGACTATGATGGCTACTCAATTTATTCTTAGAGATTCCTTCCCACAGTAGTAGATATAGTCATCATCTGAGTTAAATTCACCCATCCATTTTAGTTCTATGATTCCTGGAAAGTTGATGTTCACTATTGTCATCTCCTGTTTGCCCACTTCCAATTTGACTTGATTCATAGACCTATCATTCCTGGTTCCTATGCAATACTGTTCTTTACAGCATTGAACCCTGCTTCCCTCACCAGTTCCATTCACAGCTGGATGTTGTTTTTGCTTTGGCTCCATCCCTTCATTCTTTCTGGTGTTGTTTCTCCACTTATCTATGACATGTTGGGCACCTACCGACCTGGAGGAGTGCATCTTTCAGTGTCCTATCTTTCAGTGTCCTATCTTTTTGTCTTTTTATACTGTTCATGAGGTTCTCAAAGCAAGAATACTGAAGTGGTTTTCTATTCCCTTCTCCGTTGGACCTCATTCTGTCAGACCTCTGCACCATGACCAGTCTGTCTTGGGTAGCTCCAAATGGCATGGCTTAGTTTCATTGAGTTATCAAGGCTGTGATCCACGTGATCAGATTGGCTAGTTGTCTGTGACTGTGGTTTCAGTGTGCCTGCCTTCTGATGCCTTCTCTCACCGCCTGTGTCTTACTTGGGTTTCCCTTACCTTGGACATGGGGTATCTCTTCACAGCTGCTCCAGCAAAGCACAGCCACTGCTCCTTACCTTGGGCATGGGGCAGCTCCTCTCAACCACTCCTGCACTGTCACAACCACCGCTGTGGCTTATAATAACCATAAAACAAAATTATTTTTAAGTACATTTACACAGTGATACATGACTTAGTACACAAAGGAGATGAAACAAGCGCCTTGAGGATATTAAAGCAAGGAACATTTATGTAGGAGTGGCAAACATATAACTTGGGGGAAAATCCTTTTAGAAACAATAAAAACAACACAAAAATCTGAACTTGTTCATAACATATGTAAAGCTATGATACTTATTTTGTATATGTAAGATATATATGAAATGGTAACTAAAAATTCAACTGGTAATATATTGAATGGACAATGTTATCATTTTGAAAATGTGGTGAAACAAGTGAGATGTAACAGTTTTTAACATAATATGCTAGATAAAACTATTAAGTATACTTTATATATGTTTTCTGTATGTTAATAACAATTGCATAAACTTGTTTTGTTCAACCATACAGTTGCTTAAAAAAAATGTTTTCATGTCCCAGATAATTATTTTCTCAATTTTAAAAACACTTCTGGTGTAATTCCTCTAGAAACAGATTATACCACATGCTACTTACTAGATAACTAAAAGACACTTCTTTGAAATTATTTGTTGTAGAATTAGAAACAGATCTTAAAATGACAGTTTACTCTGAGATATCTTACAGATTTTGCATAGGCATCTACAATAGAACACATTGAATTGGCTCCAGTAATTCAAGCATAGTCCATTTATTTGACATGATCATATCTTAATGCTCAGAAGAGTGGATATATCCTCATGCATGTCACAGCTGATTAAAGCAAATCAGTTGGATTTTCTCAGTAACTGTTTCCAACTCTGATATCTAGGTCCCAACCAAATTATCTGGGACCAGAACCCTACAACCTATTAAAATTAGTGTCCATTAAAGCTGCAATAATCTATCCAATTGCAGGTGCATTTGTTATGGAATTTCAGGGACTTAGCCAAAACCTTCCCAGCACTTAAAAACAGTGTCAGTTATTCAAATATTTTTATTCTCTGAAACATGGCTTATACTTTATTGTTATGCTTTCAAGTGCTCTTTAATATTTTAAAATTCAAGGTGGTAGTTATCTTATATAAACTTTTTATATAGAGAGATAGCATACCACATTTTATGTATACACATGAAAATATGAAACATGGGCTAGCATGAGACAAAACATTGAATTGTATACATCCCACTTTAACAGTAAGTAGAACAGCTCTGTTACTTAGGCAGTATAATTGGTCTGATACAGCATCTATGGCTAGTGTTTGCATTTACCTGTGATGTTCAGAGGAGAGGTTATTAGGCACATAAAAAATTGAATGAATTACTTTATAAATTACCACCAAAAAATGAAATTAATGAAAACACTGTCAGTGGCTTTATAGACTCAGTTTCTTATTTTTAATTCTTTCTAATAGCCTTTATGAACTTCATTCCCAACACTCCATTATGTCTGCTTTTTATATATTTAAAAATTTCTAACTGTGTCAGTCCAAAGTATATTCTGAGTATTCACTTTATGCATTGACTCAGATGATTACTATTTTCTCTTGGAAACACTCTCCTAGCAGTGGTTTCCAGAATACCACCACAGACTCTTAATTATCCTCCTATGCAGTGACTAATCCTTATTATCTCGTTTGCTGCGTCCTCCAGATTTTCCAGTCTTCTATTTCTGAAGTGTTCTAGTCCATTGGGTCGCTAAGAGTCGGACACGACTTCACTTTCACTTTTCACTTTCATGCATTGGAGAAGGAAATGGCAACCCACTCCAGTGTTCTTGCCTGGAGAATCTCAGAGACAGGACAGCCTGGTGGGCTGCTGTCTATGGGGTCGCAGAGAGTCAGACACGACTAAAGCGACTTAGCAGCAGCAGCAGCAGGACTCATTATTTAACTCTTCTTTTCTGTTTTTTTTTACTCTTTTCCTCGGTGATCATTCACTACCAGATTTTGAAAACCATCTAAATTCAGATCACAATAAAATGTCTGTATGTAGCCTTGAAGATAAGTGAAAGTCACTTAGTTGTGTCTGACTCATTGCAACCCTGGGTACCTTTTCCCTTCTCCAGGGGAACTTCCCAACCCAGGGATCAAACTCAGGTATCCTGCATTGCAGGAAGATTCTTTACCAGTTGAGCTACAAGGGTAGCCTTAGATTTCAGTTAAAAATTCTTACTATCCAAAGTTCATTTTAATGTTCAGCACAAACTTCACATGTCCACATATTACAACAAATTATCCATGCTGAAGCAAAGAGAAAACAATTTTGAAAAAGTACAGTAGTTACTCAGAGGCAATCAGGACATTATTGAAGCATTTAACCTTAAGTGGTTTCCCACATAGAGAGGGGAAAAAAATGAAAATTAGTGGCAAATTGATATGTTTCCAAACTAGATGGAAATTCTAAGAAAATCCCAAATGGAGTTCTGGGTAGACATGGAAACAGACATTTAAAGGGAGTGAAACATAGATCCAGATACCCTGGAATACAAAGTCAAGTGAGCCTTAGGAAGCATCACTATAAACAAAGCTAGTACAGACCCTGTATGTGAGACAACAGAAAAGACATAGAGGTACAGAATGGACTTTTGGCCTCTGAGGGAGAGGGAGAGGCTGGGATGATTTGGGAGAATGGCATTGAAACATGTATACTATCATATAAGAAACAAAGTGCCAGTCTATGTTCAATACAGGATGCAGGATGCTTGGGGCTGGTACACGGGATGATCCAGAGAGACGATATGGAGTGGAAGGTGAGAGGGGGCTTTGGCATTGGGAGATCATGTACACCTGTGGCTGATTCATGTTAATGTATGGCAAAACCAATACAATATTGTAACATAAAGTATTAAAAAAAAAAACCTTACACTGATAATATGCTAAAGCAATAATAGTTCAGATTTATTTTGATTGAATAAAGTAATAATTCATGGTAAAAAAATAATAAACAAAGTTAGTAGAGGTGATAGAATTCCAGTTGAGCTATTTCAAATCCTAAAAGTTGATGCTCTTGAAGTGCTGTACTCAATATGCCAGCCAATTTGAAAAATGCAAGTGGCCACAGGACTAGAAAGATTAGTTTTCATTTTGATCCTAAAGAAAGGCAATGGCAAAGAATGTGCAAACTACAACACAGTTGCACTCATCTCACATGTTAATAAAGTAATGCTCAAAATTCTCCAAGCCAGGCTTCAGTATCATATAAGAAACAAAGTGCCAGTCTATGTTCAATACAGGATGCAGGATGCTTGGGGCTGGTACACGGGATGATCCAGAGAGACGATATGGAGTGGAAGGTGAGAGGGGGCTTTGGCATTGGGAGATCATGTACACCTGTGGCTGATTCATGTTAATGTATGGCAAAACCAATACAATATTGTAACATAAAGTATTAAAAAAAAAAACCTTACACTGATAATATGCTAAAGCAATAATAGTTCAGATTTATTTTGATTGAATAAAGTAATAATTCATGGTAAAAAAATAATAAACAAAGTTAGTAGAGGTGATAGAATTCCAGTTGAGCTATTTCAAATCCTAAAAGTTGATGCTCTTGAAGTGCTGTACTCAATATGCCAGCCAATTTGAAAAATGCAAGTGGCCACAGGACTAGAAAGATTAGTTTTCATTTTGATCCTAAAGAAAGGCAATGGCAAAGAATGTGCAAACTACAACACAGTTGCACTCATCTCACATGTTAATAAAGTAATGCTCAAAATTCTCCAAGCCAGGCTTCAGCAATATGTGAACCATGGAATTCCAGATGTTCAAGCTGGATTTAGAAAAGGCAAAAGAACCAAAGATCAAATTGCCAACATCTGCTAATTCATCAAAAAAGCAAGAGAGTTCTAGAAAAACATTGATTTCTGCTTTATTGACTATGTCAAATATTTGACTATGTGGGTCACAGTAAACTGTGGAAAATTGAAAGAGATGGGAATATCAGACCACTTGACCTGCCTCTTAAGAAACCTGTAGGCAGGTCAGGAAGTAACAGTTAAAACTGGACATGGAACAACAAACTGGTTCCAAATAGGAAAAGGAGTATGTCAAGGCTTATTTAAATTGTATGCAGAATACATCATGCAAAATGCCAGGCTGGATGAAGCATAAGCTGGAATCAAAATTGCCAGGAGAAATATCAGTAACTTCAGATTTGCAGATGACACAACCCTTACGGCAGAGAGTGAAGAAGGAATAAAAAGCCTCTTGATGAACATGAAAGCGGAGAGTGAAAAAGTTGGCTTAAAGTTCATTCAGAAAACTTAGATCACGGCATCTGGTCCCATCACTTCATGGGAAATAAATGGGTAAACAGTGAAAACAGTGTCAGACTATTTTGAGAGGCTCCAAAATTACTGCAGATGGTGACTGCAACCATGAAATTAAAAGATACTTACTCCTTGGAAGGAAAGTTATGAGTAACCTAGACAGCATATTAGAAAGCATAGACATTACTTTGCCAACAAAGGTCCGTTTAGTCAAGACTATGGTTTTTCCAGTAGTCATGTATGGATGTGAGAGTTAGAGTATAAAGAAAGCCAAACACTGAAGAACTGATACTTTTCAAATGAGGTGTAGGAGAAGACTCTTGAGAGTCACTTGGACTACAAGGAAATCCAACCAGTCATGACTGATTTCCCTTAGGATTGACTGGAAGAACTGATGCTGAAGCTGATGCTCCAATACTTTGGTCACTTGATGCGAAGAACTGACTTATTGGAAGAGACCCTAATGCTGGGAAAGATTGAAGGCAGGAGGAGAAGGGGATGACAGAGGGTGAGATGGTTGGGTGGTATCACTGACTCAATGGACTTGACTTAGAGAAATCTCTGGGAGTTGGTGATGGACAGGAAAGCCTGGTGTGCTTCAGTCCATGGTGTCACAAAGAGTTGGACACGATTGGCTGAACTGAACTGAACTGAACTGAAGGATGAGGAGACTTACAGCTAATTTTGTTTTCAAACTTATATGAGACAAAAAGCATTGCATTAAACATTTTAGAGTATTAAGAGGAAAAATGAAAATAAAAGTCGTCAGACAATTGAAGGAGAGAACTTAACACTGAACCTGTACTTAAAGACATATTAAAGATTTTCAGACTGAATAAAAATAAGTCCAGAGGTTAAGCTGAAGCTGCAAAAGAAAACACTAACAGCAAAATAATGAAGAGCCTCTCCAGTATCCTTCTGTGAGTTGATTTATGAGACAAAAAACGTTGCATTAAACATTTTAGAGTATTAAGAGGAAAAATGAAAATAAAAGTCGTCAGACAATTGAAGGAGAGAACTTAACACTGAACCTGTACTTAAAGACATATTAAAGATTTTCAGACTGAATAAAAATAAGTCCAGAGGTTAAGCTGAAGCTGCAAAAGAAAACACTAACAGCAAAATAATGAAGAGCCTCTCCAGTATCCTTCTGTGAGTTGATGTCAGCACAGGTGGAACTTCTTGTCTTGACACGTGTTATTAATGATCACTTCTTTCTGAATTATCTATGTGGCATTAATAATGCCTGTTTCCTAACCATTGACAATGTACAACAGGTGACAAGAATCTTTCCATTAATTAATTAAATCAATTATTAATAAGAGTATTTTCTAATTTTATTATAATTATTAATTCAAAATGTTTAACATTGATTTGTTTAGATGATATTTTTCAGGCTTAGATTAATCTCAGACCACAATATTATACCATTTTCAAGATAAAGATAACTGTATTTTCATACTCTGTGTCACCAAAGATTTTCAATGGATTTCATCAAGTATATTTTACTCCTGAATTTCCTGTTTATAGGAGTTAAGTTCGTGGCTATGTGTATTTCTTGCTCTCATATAAGTTAAAATTTTAAGTTGCCATTGTGTGAGTTGAAAATCTTTGTTTACGTTTTTATAGTACAGTAGTTGAGAAGAATCTCTAGTTATGTTTTTAACTCTTGTTGGCATTAATGACCAGAAATTTCTAACAAGTAACAGAATTAAGATAAATTTAATTGCAAATATGATATATGTGTATACTGATATATAACTATATGTTTATAAATTAATTGATTCAGCAAATATTTAAAATGCTATTGCAG
>SJYC01032158.1:0-13022 GCA_006408675.1 Madoqua kirkii | reverse complement strand
TCCCATCTCTTTCAGAATTTTCCACAGTTTATTGTGATCCCCATGGTCAAAGCCTTTGGCATAGTCAATAAGGCAGAAATAGACGGAACCCAAATTGAAAAATCCAAGAAGTAGTTGCTACTCTTGGCATGGTGCCATAAAACTTAAGAAAATAGAACAAAGAAATAAAACAGTTCATAAGGAGATTAGAGGATTCAAGGATAGAGTTAGGCTTGAAACCTGTCTATGGTTCCTGACCAATTTTTGCTAGTTATATCTGATGGGATGTGATGAAATTGAAGATTATCTGGGAGTGATAGAAATTAGAGGCTGGAATCAACTGCCAATGGCAAAGCCAAGTGCTTTTGCTGAGACTGAGAGCCAGGATGGGTCAAAATGTCACTGACTGAACAAGATAAATTATCCTGCAGAAAATATGACAAAAAGAGCAATTTAAATTATTTTTAGTGACACAGATTAGGGTGTCTTCAATAATTCATCCCCCCCCCCAAGCTACACTCTGTCCACACTTAGTGAAGATATGTGATTCCCACCATAAAAACACTGTGATCCAAACTATCACTTAAGTTGGAGTTCAGTAGCTATTTTATCCCTTCTGTTTTTCTGTCTTGTGTGCAACAAGACCCCAGTCTAATTGCCCGAATCTTTGCATTTCTGCCAAGGTTGACTTTAACGTTATTATCAGTAAACCATACAGATGCAAGATGGTGGAGTAGAAGAATGTGTGCTCATTTATCCTGTGAGAACTCCAAAACTGCAGCTCCCCACTGAATAACCTTTGGAGTGGAATGTTGGATCCCACCAGAAAAAAAGTGCCCCATGTCAAAGGGTAAAAGAGAAGTCCCAACAAGATGATAGGAGGGGGGAATTGCATTGAGAATCAAACCGCCTATATGCCAGACATTCTGAGAGGGCTCAAGCAGTCCTTGTGCACAACAAGAGCCAGAGATCACACAGAGACTGAACCAGATCTGACTTAGAGTGTTTGAGTGTCTCCTGTAGAGGCATGGGTCTGCAGTGGCCTGCCGCAAGGTCAGGGGCTCTTGTTGCAGCAGAACTGGGTCACCCAGCATGTGGCATAAGCTCTCTTGGAGGAGGCCCCATTAACCCTACCATAAAGCCACCAAGATAACTACCCACAAGCTGCAGAACAATTATAACAAATGAGCTCTCACACTGTTAAGAAAGTTCTGGTACTCACCACAGATTTACAAACCTGGGGATCTGGCAAAGGGACTGAGAACCTCTGGAGAATTTGATTTGGAGGCCAGTGGGATTTGATTACAGAACTTACTTAGGACTGGGGAAACAAACTCTTGGAGGGCACAAACAAGACCGTGTGCATACCAGGACCCAAGAGAAAGGAGCAGTGATCCCACAAGACTGACCCAGACTTGCCTGTAAGTGTCCAGGAGTCTCCAGCAGAGGCGAGGGTAGACAGTGGCCTATTGCAGGGTTAGGGGAACTGAATACAAGAATGTGTGCACAAGACCTTTTGAAAGATGTCTCCATTATCTTTATTCATTCAGTCATGTCTGACTCTTGGTAACACCATGGATTGTATCCTATCAGGCTCCTCAGTCCATGAGATTTTCCAGGCAAGAGTGCTGGAGTGGATTGCCATTTCCTTCTCCAGGGGACCGTCCTGACTCAGGAAATGAACCCTGGTCTCCCACATTGCAGGCAGATGCTTTTACAGTCTGAGCCATCAGGGAAGCCCCAACCATAGTATGGTCTATGTCAGACAACAGAGAGGGAACACAGCCCCCCCATCAACAGAAAATTGGGTTAAAAATTTACTGAACTTAGCCTTTCACAACAAGAAACATTTCCCCCTACAGTCAGTCTCTCCCATCAGGAAGATTCCATAAGCTTCTTATCCTTACCTGTCAAAGAACAGACATAATGAAAACCACAGTCACAGAAAACTAATCAAATTGATCACATGGACCACAGCAGTGTCTAACTCAAGGAAACTATTAGCCATGTTGTGAAGGGCCCAACCAATATGAGTGGGTCATAGTGGAGATTTCTGACAAACCATGGTCCACTGGAGAAGGGAATGACAAACCACTTCTGTATTCTTATCTTGAGAACCCCATGAACACTATAAGAAAGGAAAACAAAGATACGACACTGAAAGATGAACTCCCCAGGTCACTAGGTGCCCAGTATGCTACTGGAGAAGAATGAAGAAATAACTCCAGAAAAAATGAAGAGAAAGAACCAAAGTGAAAACAACACACATTTGTGGATGTGACTGTGATGGAAGTTCAGCCCAATGGTGTAAAGAGCAATATTGCATAGGAACTGGAAGGTGGGTATATGGATATAGGTAAATTGGAAGTGGCTAAACATGAAATGGCAAGAGTGAACATTGACATTTTAGGAATCAGTAAACTAAAATGAAATGCAATGGGCAAATTTAATTGAGATGACCATTATATGTACTATTGTGGGCAAGAATCCCTTAGAAGAAATGAAGTAGCCCTCATAGTCAACAAAAGAGTCTGAAATGCATCTCTTGGGTGCAGTCTTAAAAACAACAGAATGATTTATGTTTGTTTTCAAGGCAAACCATTCAATATCAAGGTAATCCAAATCTATGCCCCAACAACTAAGCCAAAGAAGCTGAAGTTGAACGTTTCTATGAATACCTACAAGACCTTCCAGAACTAACACTCCAAAAAGATGGCTTTTTTATCATAAGGGACTGCAAGGCAAAAGTAGAAAGTCAAGAGATATCTGGAGTACCAGGCACATTTGGTCTCGGAGTACACAATGAAGCAGGACAAAGACTAACAGAGGTTTGACAAGAGAATGCACTGGTCATGGCAAACACCCGCTTCCAACAACATAAAAGATGACTCTACACATGGACATCACCAGATGGTCAATACTGAAATCAAATTGACTATATTATCTACAGCCAAAGATGAAGTAGCTCTATATAGTTATCAAAAACAAGACTGGAAGCTGATTATGACTCAGACCATAAATTCCTTACTGCAAAATACAGACTTAAATTGAAGAAAGTAGGTCAAAAAATGTTTGACCATTCAGGTATGACCTAAATTATATCCCATATGATTATACAGTGAAAGAGACAAATAGATTCAAGGGATTAGATTTGATAGAGTGTCCAAAAACTTATGGACAGAGGTTCATGACTTTGTACAGGAGGCAGTGATCAAGGTCATCCCAATAAAAAGAAATGCAAAAAGGCAAAATGGTTGCCTGAAGAAACCTTACAAATAGTTGAGAAAAAAAAAAAGAAACAAAAGGCAATGTTGAAAAGGAAGGATATCTCCATCTGAATGCAGTGCCCCCCCCAAAAAAAAAAAATGGCAAGGAGAGATAAGAAAGCCTTCCTCTGTGACCAGTGCAAAAAATAAAGGAAAACAATACAATACAATGAGAAAGACTAGTGATCTCTTCAGGAAAATTTGAGATACCAAGGGAACATTTCATGCAAGGATGGGCTCAATAAAGGACAGAAATAGTAAGGACCTAACAGAAGCAGAAAATATTAAGAAGAAGTGTCAAGAATATACAGAAGAAATGTACAAAAAATATCTTCATGACCCAGAAACCATGATACTGTGATCACTGAGATATCTTGCAGTGTGAAGTCAAGTGGGCTTCAGGAAACATTACTATGAATAAAATTACTGCAGGTGATAGAATTCCAGTTGAGCTATTTCAGATCCTAAAAGATGATGCTGTGAAAATGTTGCATTCAATATGCAACAAATTTGGAAAACTCAGCAGTGGCCACAGGACTGGAAAAGGTCAGTTTTCATTCTAATCCCAAAGAAAGGCAAGGCCAAAGAATGTTCAGACTATCATACAATTGCACTCATCTCACATGATAGCAGAGTGATTCTGAAAATTCTCCAAGCTAAGGCTTCAACCGTATGTGAACTGAAAACTTCCAGATGTTCAAGCTGGATGTAGAAAATGCAGAGGAACCAGAGATCAATATTCAACATCACTGGATCATCAAAAAAAAAAACAAGAGAATTCCAGATAAACACTTACTTCTGCTTTATTGACTACACCAAAGTCTTTGACTGTGTGAAACACAATGAACTGTAGACAATTCTGAAAGAGATGGGAAATACCAGACCACCTGACCTGCCTACTGAGAAATGTGTATGCAGGTCAAGAAGCAACAGCTGGAACTGGACATGGAACAATGGACTAGTTCCAAATTGGGAAAGGAGTACACCAAGGCTGTATATTGTCACTCTGCTTATTTAATGCAGAGTATATAATGGGAAATGCCAGGCTGGATGAAGGACAACCTGTGAGCAATATTGTCAGGAGAAATATCAATAATCTCAGATATGCAGATGACACCACACCTGTGGCAGAAAATGACGAAGAACTAAACAGTCTCTTGTTGAAAGTGAAAGAGGAGAGTAAAAATGTTGGTTTAAAATCCAACATTGAAAAACTAAGAAAATGTCATCCAGTCCCATCTCTTCACAGCAAATAGATGGAGAAACAATGGAAATACTGAGAGACTTTATTTTCTTAATCTCCATATTCACTGTTGATGGTGACTGTAGCCATGAAATTAAAAGGTACTTGCCCCTTGGAAGAAAAGCTATGACAAACTTAGATAGAATATTCAAAAGCAGAGACATTACTTTGTCAACAAAGGTCCATATAATCAAAGCTATGGTTTTTCCAGTAGTCATACATGGATATGAGAGCTGGGCCATGAAGAAAGCTGAGCAACAAAGAACTGATGCTTTTGAACTGTGGTGTTGGAGAAGACTCTTGAGAGTCCCTTGGACTGCAAGCAGATCCAACCAAGCAATGATAAGGAAATCTGTCCTAAATATTCATTGGAAGGACTGATGACGAAGCTGAAGCTGAAGCTCCAATATTTGGCCACCTGATGCAAAGAACTGACTCATTGGAAAGGACCCTGATGCTGGGAAAGATTGAAGACAGAAACAAAAGGGGACAACAGAGGATAAGATGATTGGATGGCATTACCAACTCAATGGATATGAATTTGAGCAAGCTCCAGAAGTCAGTGATGGGCAAAGAAGCCTGGCTTGTTGCAGTACACGGGGTAGCAAAGTGTCAGACACAACTGAGCGACTGAACTGAAATCATGCAGATAGCCATTTAATCACTGCATATTGTTGTCAATATTTTGAGCAAATAATATTTGCTATTGTGTGGTCAAGTAAGGATTAAACATACCAGGAATGATCAGATTACAAAAAATGTCACTGGCTATGCTATTCCGTGTAGATGTCTAGGTTAGCTGAAGTACTACAGTGTACAAGCAAAGATGGTGATTTGCAATCATAGGAAGGTATGAAATGTTGCCATTTGTAGCAATATGTGTGGAACTAGAGAATATCCTACTAAATCAAGTAAATCAAAGACAAATATTATATATACAATATCACATATATGAATTCTAAAAAAATAATGCAAATGAAGATATATACAAAAACGGAAACACTCATAGATACAGAGAACAACCTTATGGTTACCAAAGAGGAAAAGGTAAGAGGGAGACTAAATAAGAGTATGAGATGACAGATACACACTACTCTCTCTCTCTTTATATATATATATATGTATGTATGTATATATATATAATATAAAACATACACATGCATATATACGTATGACTGAATCACTTTTTCATACACCTGACCTAACACAATATAGTAAATCAACTATATTCCTTTTTTTTTAAAAGAAAAAAAATCAGGACTCTTATTCAATACATTTATGAGAAGTCTTCTGTATGTTATTTATTTTTTAAATGACATAAAATACTGCGTACTCATAAAATATTCCATGACAACACTCAGTTTGCATTTAATTCACAGTTTATGTGATAGAACAAAATGTTCCCATTTAAAAATTGTTTCTCAATAATTTGTGACAGTTAGAAACATAAGTATGTTCATAGTTTTCCTAAAGGCTTTATATGCTACTTAACCTCACTTTTGTGTGTTATTTCATGGATGTATTTATCAACCAATATGTATTTATTACTTTTCATTGCTCTTAATTACTCTGCTGTGGATTTTCCTCTTTTAATTGGTAGCATTGTCACCTGTGCACAAAGTTGGAATGCTATTCTTGCAAGTATCAAGTTAATAGATCAAAATGAAGCATAGGTTGAAATCTTTGAAATTGCTATGATTATTTGATAGCACAAGTGATAAACTCTAACCAAAAAGGCTAGGAGTTTATAATTTTTTACTAATGTACCAACCTACCATTTAAGATATAGTTTTATTTTATAGTGCTATAGATATTTTACATTATTATCAATGTGATTGTTGGAATGTGTGCATGGATTTTTTTTTCCATGCATCTATAATCTAACTTTGGTAGCCTATGATGCTTCCTTTTTTTTGACCATCAGGGTTATCTACTGGGCTTATCTTGTCTGCTGAATGAATGATGAATTATTACATGATATTAACTTGGACTAAGCAAAGGTCTTGGAAAGATATTTTAAGTCACCTATATTTGGAAAAACTGAACCTGAACCAGATAAGTGTGTCAGAGAATAGTGGATACTAGGTATGCATTCTAGCTCAAACCATTATTCTTGAGCTTGTGAAAATCTACAGTGTAACTGAATATAAGATATTTGGTCAAAATCATTGCTGAATTCTGAAGAGGGCAGTGAGTAATGCTCCCTTTCCTTCCTAAGTATTGGGCTTCTCTGGTGTCTCAGGTGGTAAAGATTCTGCCTGCAATGTGGGATATCTGGGTTCAGTCCCTGGGTCAGGAAGATCCCCTGGAGAAGGAAATGGCAACCCACTCCAGTGTTCTTGCCCGGTAAATCTTTCCTAAATATTAATCCAGTTTTAAAAGATTGATGAATAATGAAACATTGAATCCAAAGCAATACCAGATCACAGCTTGGGTTTTTGAACAGATCAAATTACTTAAATTTACTCTCAATTCTTATTGGAGGTGTGCAAGAGAAACTGACTAACTCTATGGAGCAGATACATTATTAACTTACTGATTAAACTCATTCAGGCATGTTGTTGGAGATAGAAACAGTTTCTTCTTATGACTGCAAAGGCTGCCTTTTCCCCAGACATTAACCTAGCCTACTTACACATAGAAGCAAGAATAGTGAAGTCTTATATTTTTATGAAGACAGTAAGACCTGTAAACTTAGAGAAGAATGATTCACATGTATTCAGTGACTACTGTGTACCACAAATACCTAGTATTTCACATTTATTCCACTGGGAAAATCTAAGAAATATTGAAAAGGAAGACAGAAATATTATTAGTTTAGAATCTATGCTTAAAAAGGCATGAGAACTGGGATTATCATTGACTCTAATTATCCCCTATCTTTTTAAAGATATTTCCTTCTAGTACCAAGAGATTTGGTGTACACAAAATATTTGTTGCTGTTTCCTACTCATTTGTGGATTATTTTCTTTTTATCTCTCAATGAAATTATGAGATTTTAAGTTCTTGATGTTTGGAGTAACAGAATATCATCAGACTTAGACTAATACTTAATGACTCATAACAGCGCAAACTTTTTAAACTGTAAATGAAACTTCTTTATTCAGAATACTTTTCTCTTTGAAACCTCTTTTTACTGTGCATGCTATTCACAATTATCATACCAATATCCAATATTTTAGCATATCTGATCAGCAATAGATAGAGACAGACAAAGAGATAGAGAGACTGGGCTTCAGAACCATAGATTTGATAAATTACTAGAATTTGCCACACAGCTCTTAAGTCAACTTTGATAAACTTGAGCAATCACGCACATGCACACACACACAGACACACACAAACTAAACAAAGGAAAAATACTGTCATTCCAAATACATAACATTAAAAATTAAGAAGAAATTTTTCCTGTCCTTTTCCACACTCGAAGATGGTTATTTTCATTTTACTTCCCAAATATATTTCATAGCAAAAACATCTATAATGATAAAAAAGAACCACATATATTATTATGTTGGTCATAAGTAAATTGGAACCTTTGGAAACATGATAAAATATTGGGAAGGGAAACCTCTCAGTATACTTCAGTTAAATAAGTCTTTGCACATACTTTCTAGAGGTAAAATTCAAATCAGTAATTATGGGAAATTGCAGCAGAATACAGAGTTGACTCCTAGTCACATTCACACATTGGTATAACCGTTGAGGAAGGAGAGTCATATTTTACCCATGCTACATTTTAATCTCTTGTGATTATAAAGGAAGCTGCTCAACCAACTCAAGATTAAGCAGTATTAATCCTATTTTAAAAATCATTACATATTGATCTGTAACACAACAAAATCATTTATATGCAGACTAGATGATCTAAAGCTTTAACAATTTTCCCTTTCACCACAACTGCCTTAGGGTAATGGTCTGCAGGATTCTTCTTACAGTTGCTCACAGAGCCTCTTGTTCTTTTTATTTTCTATTTATATTCAGTAGGACAGGTAGGCAGGCTGAAATCAGCCATGGAGTATTTCCATCATGGAAGCTGACGAACACTCCACCTCTATAGGAAGAGCCTCTTTTTGAGTATTTATCAGCACATCGCTGCTTAAAATCCATGTAGGAGATTCAGAATCATAGTTTAAAATATTTTATTATTTAAGAGAATACATTATTTTGAACTTTATTGTGACACAAGCAAACAAATTGAATTTTCTTATATTTAGTCCAAGAATGATTTTAACTTTGCTGACATTTAAATATATCACATCATTCTTTCTTCTTTGAGAGCAAATGGAAAGGCAAAGAGTGGAACTTTGTTGTGAATTTCCAACCAACTCCTCTTCATTCACTTTTATATATAGTTGCCTCTTTATAACCTTTCAAGATGAATGATAAATTGCATCTCCTTGAACCAAGTCACTGTTCAGTTAATGTAATCTCTGATTAAAATCAAATAGGCACTGATCATTTTACAGATGTTATTTTATTACTGCCAGTTGGGTCATACATTTTTCTGAAGTGAAAGTAAAAAAAAAAAAAATGAAGTATTTTGAAAGACAATGTTCTGGAAGTAACAATTCACTGTTGAAAAACACAATGAGATTGCTGACGAAAGGTCAAGTTTGGGTCAATTAAAAAAACAATTTGCTTTTTCTTCCCTGCAACTAAGTTTTGTGGTTTTGTTTTTGTTTTTTTGCATATAGATATGAAAATGTAAAAAGTTATGTTTTTTTCTTCTAGTAACTAAATAAATCTCTCTTGCCATCATCATAGAAGTAAATGTAACGTGAACTGCAGAGATAATGTGTTTAAATAGAGACATTCATTTAGAAATACAACTATATCTCAGTTGGTAATCTCTAATATCTCTAACTAGAATTAGGTGAGAAGTTATAATTGTTCATTGCAATTATCTAACTGTGAGAAATACTAAATGCATATGCACACACATAGGTATACATCTTCTTATTTCAATTCAAAATTTATAGGTTTTTAAAGGCCTTCTTTTACATATTGAGCATGGCTAAAAAACAGAAATTAGTATCCTATTCTTGGAAGCTGTCTTAGAAGTCTCCAACTATTTAAAGTTCACCGAAATTTCTGTAAACCATAGAGTATTAATAGGATGGAGCTTCCCTGGTAGCTCAGACAGTAAAGTGTCTGCCTACAATGCGGGAGATCCGGGTTCCATCCCTGGGTCAGGAAGATCCCCTGGAGAAGGAAATGGCAACCCACTCCAGTATTCTTGCCCGGAAAATCCCATAAACTGAGGATCCTGGTAGGCTACAGTCAATGGGGTTGCAAAGAGTCAGACACAACTGAGCGACTTCACTTCATTTACACAAATTATAGGATTGTGTTTTGGGATTATAGGGGTTAAAATATTGTAGGCTTAATTTGTCCATAACAGTAGCAAAGGATGATAAATAATCTGTACAATATAAACAAGTATGTTCAGTTCACAACAACCAGGTAGAGAAAAGTGGATGATGAGGCGAGAACCACAAAAGCTAGATTAACTGATGACCTGAAAATATACAGCTATAGCACTTAGGAACTGATTTATCCTATCCAGGTTTGTAGTCTAAGCCACCATGGAAAAATTGTTTGTAGTAAATTGAACAAAAATATAGAAAATTCAAAATGCTTAGTTTGAATATTTAGCAGCAAAACAAAATTTCAGAGCTTTTAATTCCTTGAGATTTTAATAAGATGAGGCAATCAAGAAAAATCAAGCATGAAAGAGAAAAGCCAAAATGAAAAATAATGGCAGTAAATTGACCAAAGAGTAGGCAATTGAAAAATAGTTTAAAACTTAAAAATTAAAAAATATACAAAAACTTGAATGAAGATACTCATAGAATGTCAAAAAATTATTGTGTTCATAGATTATATAACATAAAACTATAATGTAAAACTAAGATCTAATTTTTCTATCCCAAAATATTGAACTAAGAACTAGAATATAGAGCAGTCTTCACTGAAAGGTTAAATAAATTAGAAAAAAGAAAAATAGAAAATATGATAATATAAGAGCTATATGAGGAAATTTAAGAGATTCAATATCATGAAATTAGAAGACGCTTACTCCTTGGAAGAAAAGTTATGACCAACCTAGATAGTATATTCAAAAGCAGAGGCATTACTTTGCCAACTAAGGTCTGTCTAGTCAAGGCTATGGTTTTTCCTGTGGTCATGTATGGATGTGAGAGTTGGACTCTGAAGAAGGCTGAGGGCTGAAAAATTGATGCTTTTGAACTGTGATGTTGGAGAAGACTCTTGAGAGTCCCTTGGACTGCAAGGAGATCCAACCAGTCCATTCTGAAGGAGATTAACCCTGGGATTTCTTTGGAGGGAATGATGCTAAAGCTGAAGCTCCATTACTTTGGCCACCTCAAGTGAAGAGTTGACTCACTGGAAAAAACTCAGATACTGGGAGGGTTTGGGAGCAGGAGAAGAATGGGATGACCTAGGATGAGATGGCTGGATGGCATCACTGACTCGATGGACATGAGTCTAAGTGAACTCCAGGAATTGGGGATGGACAGGGAGGCCTGGCATGATGCGATTCATGGGAACACAAAGAGTCAGACACGACTGAGCGACTGAACTGAAATGAACTGAACTGAATATCACAAGGGAAATATGAAATGGAATAACTGGATACATATGAAACAAAAACAAAAGGGAAATAATCAGAGAGAATAACATCATGAGACTGCAAACTGAAAAATGTTTAAATAGTGTCTAAAATGACTCAAGTTTAGACAAATTACCAATTTTATCTTACAATTCTTAAGACAAGAAAAAACATTAAAAAGAACAAAAAATAATACACAACACAGAAAAGCCAGAAAGGCATCATATTTTGCCCCATCAATTACAAACTGTAGAAAATAATTATATATATATATATATATTTTAAGAATGATAAAAAAATCTGCCTGCCAATGCCAGAGACACAGGTTTGATCCCTAGGGTCAGAAAGGTCCCCAGGAGAAGGAAATGACAATCTATTCCAGTATTCTTCTCTGGGAAATCCCACAGACAGAGGAGGCTGACAGGATATAGTCCAACAGAGTCAGACAGGACATAGCCACTGAATAACAACAACAATTTTAAAAGTAAAGTATATATATTCAAATAATAAACAAACCTAAATTACAAAAGGCATTTTTAGACAAGTAAGCATAGAGAAAATTATCTCACATGAATCCATTTTCAAGAACTTACTTAAAAATTAATTCAAAGGAACATGGGAATAATATAAGATATAAGAGATTGTGATATCCAGATAACTGTATTCTAAAATCAGTGAAACAAGAATTTAAAAAGGATCAACACAAAGATAGCTGTTAGGAAACTATTAGGAAACTGTTCCCAGCAGGAACAGGCTAGAGTGTTCCAGGATAGAGGTCTCTACGGGAAAAGAAAAATGAAAATCCTCAGTCAGCAAGGAAGATATTTTGACTAATGGCATTCAAAATTTTGAGGTTGCTATAAAACAAAGCAATTCAAGGTGAAAACAAGAGTAAAAAAGCAAAAACAAACAAACAAAAATCTCTAAGAAAAAGTAAAAACAAATCACCACCACCAAAAGCCTCTAATACTGAATAACTTTTCCTTGTGTGAAGCAAATAAATTGTGGCTGGCAGGATTTTAGCAAATGATACAGACATATATTGAACTTTGTTCTTATTTCTTTGCTTAAAGGATACAGCATTCAATCCAGGAAAGTAATGTAATCATTACTCACATTTGTTGCAATGTAAGCTATATTTATATAGTAGTTGCAGTATAAATGGTGTTCTAAGCTTTAGGACGAAAGCACTGAAAAGTTCAAAATAGATTCTGATAGAAATGAATGTTAAAGACAGTAGCAATCTAAATATATGTGTCCTTTGCTATAATTTAGGATATAGACGCAGGATGAGAAAACGAAAATAGTACATAAGGCAACTATATCTTTAAATGTGGAGAATTCCTGGATCTGTGAAAGATTCAATTGACCAGCAACAACAAAAAGACTTTAAATACATAATTTAAATTTATAAGTGAATGCAAGGTCGAGACGTCTAAGAGCTGTAAAAGCTTATAAAACATCAGGTGCCAGTGAATATAGTGTCAAATTTTAGCAAATCAGTATAAAAAATAAAATTAGAATTATGCAGATATCCACAAGAAGAATTAAAACAAAAGAATTAAAAGAGGATGACTATGACAGTAAGACTGAAGGAAAAAAAGAAAAAAGCAGAAGAACAGTGCTATTCTGTTCAGTTCATTTCAGTGGCTCAGTTGAGTCCTACACCTTGTGACCCCATGGCCTGTAGCACACCAGGACTCCCTGTCCATCACCAATTCCCAGAGCTTACTCAAACTCATCTCCATTGACTCAGTGATGCTATCTAACCATCTCATCCTCTGCTATCTCCTTCTCCTCTTACCTTCAATCTTTCCCAGAATTATGTCTTTTTTAACGAATTAGTTCTTCACATTAGGTGGCCAAAGTATTGGAGCTTCAACTTCAGCATCAGTCCTAA
>SJYC01032155.1:0-12494 GCA_006408675.1 Madoqua kirkii | reverse complement strand
AAAAATATGGGTGGAGCATAGGTGTAGAGAAAGCAGACTGTAGGAAGAAAGGGATCATATTTAAAACAATTCTTAAATTAAGAAAAAAGGGAGATTTTACCAAGGAGATGCTAGAAAAGCTATGTTGACTTCTCCCTCCTTGATAAATTTTAAGAGAAGTAATACATGTTATACATGAGTGAAAAAAAACATGAAATTACAGCTATTCTACATACACAAAGCATATAAAAGACAATAGCATCCTTATGACTGATAATAGCTCTCAATACACACATACTCAGAAAGCAAACGAAACTAATTAACTATTATATTCAAATGCTCTAAACACAAGAAGACCTGATATTACATATTATAATAGAAGTTATATATGATACTTTCTTGATACTTCCCTCAAAAAAGAAATACAACTTGAATTTGTTCAAGAGTTTTGATATGATCTTTAATTTATAACTACAGTTATGGCAGGAGGATTCATTCAACACTGCTGTAAATCTCCAAAGTTTTCTCTAGCAAAATACATATAAGGAAGTTAAAAGAGGGAGATAGATAGAAAGAAGCCAAAAAAAAAAGGACGTATACACTAAAACTACGGACACCTTTCAAACAAAGAAAGTGAAAGGGTTGCTTTTGGATGATGATTCAAACACATTGCAATTCATATTTCTGTGAGGCAAATTTGAAATTAGCATACTTACTTAATTTTTTATTATATTAAATAATTATTTAGTTTTCTTTATGATTCATGGTAAAAATAAAATCGCGACATCCAGTCCCATCACTTCATGGCAAATAGTCATAAAAACAATGGAAACAGTGACAGACTTTAGTTTGGGGGGCTCCAAAATGACTACAGATGGTGACTGCAGCTATGAAATTAAAAGATGTTTGCTCCTTGGAAGCAAAGCTATGACCGACCTAGACAGCGTGTGAGAAAGCAGAGACAATACTTTGCAAAGGTCCGTAGTCAAAGGTATGGTTTTCTCAGTAGTCAGGTATGGATGTGAAAGTTGGACCATAAAGAAGGCTGAGTGTTGAAGAATTGTTTTTGAACTGTGGTGTTGGAGAAGACTCTGGATAGTCCTTTAGACAGCAAGGAAATTAAACCAGTAAATCCCAGAGGAAATCAGTCCTGAATATTCATTGGGAAGGCTGATGCTGAAGCTGATACTCCAATACTTTGGCCACCTGATGAGAAGAGTCAGCTCTAGAAAAGACCCTGATTCTGGAAAAGATTGAAGGCAGGAGGAGAAGAGGATGATAGAGGATGAGATGGTTGGATGACATCACCGACTCAATGAACATGAGTTTGAAAAGCTCTGGGAGATGGTGGACAGGGAAGCCTTGTGTGCTGCAGTCCATAGGGCTGCAGAGAGTTAGACATGACTAAGCAACTGAAAAACAAAATTATATGTGCCTAACTCTTCTATAATATTGGTTGATGAGATGGAAAAAGGTACTGATTTCAACTCTCTTTGTGAATTGATAATTATTAAAACTCTCCTTTGTGTATATTTTAGAAGGACTTCAGAAGACAAAGTGAATCATGAAAGTAAATAACAAAAATGAAGTGAGGAAGAAAAGCAGTGTATTTATTTTGAATGAGTGTAATACTGTCTTCTCATGTGTTTAATGACTATTGAAGGATGAGAATCTGGCATTAAATTAGATAATTTCATGTTATTTTTGTCTTTCCTTCCCCTACACTGCCCCCTTGTTTTGTGTTCAATAATGTGAAATCATGACCGTTTATTGGGAAACAGGGACATAAAAATTGCTAGTTATAAAAATATATCATTAAATAAAAGCTCTGAGTCCTTTCTGTTTTGTATGTGTCCTCTGTTTGAGAAAAAGAGCCTTGAACTTAAAACTTGGATTTATCACTGCTTTTCTCAGCACATGAATAATTGAAACAATTTTGCATTTCTGAAACTATTTCCTCACCTGTACAATAGAGATATCAGTATTAGCTATCTTCTCACAGGATTACTTTCTGGTATGAACAGGAGCATATTTAAAAATATATGTTATACTTTGTAGTGGATAAAATGTTATCATGTTAAAATTATGTCTAGCATAAAAAAGTATTCATGTGGTACAAAGAGTATATTTCCTGTGGAACAAATGAAAGAGCATCCATGATAACCAAAATTTGACCACATTATTGACTGTATAAACAGACAAATGGAAAAAAGAATCAAGTGGAAATATAATACCCCTTTTCAGCTGAAGAATGCATTTTTTAATTTGTAAAGTAGAACTGATAATGACCCACCTGAAATTTATTTATAAAATTAAAAAAATATATAAGTATTTAAAAAAAATTAGACACAAAGGTAAAACTAAATTTAAACCATTATTAAATATATCCAATACTTATTTAAATTATATTAGAACACAGTTTTGAATGTTTTTTGAATAAATTTTTTAAAATTATTAAAATGTAACAAATACAGTTGCTGCTAAGTCACGTCAGTTGTGTCTGACTCTGTGCGACCCCAGAGACGGCAGCCCACTAGGCTACCCCATCCCTGGGATTCTCCAGGCAAGAACACTGGAGTGGGTTGCCATTTCCTTCTCCAATGCATGAAAGTGAAAAGTGAAAGTGAAGTCACTCAGTCGTGTCCGACCCTCAGTGACCCCATGTACTGCAGCCTTCCAGGCTTCTCCGTCCATGGGATTTTCCAGATGAGAGTATTGGAGTGGGGTGCCACTGCTTTCTATATTTGCTATAGCTAGCATATAGAGCTAAATCAGAAATAAAACTAGTTTTTCAGTAATGCAACCATAATATGAAAAATATACTCTCTTCAGAAATCTTGTGGGGCATGATTTTCTACCCTATCAGTTCGTTTTTTAGTTTAGCCCATATGTATTTGATACAAAATTTGAAATTAGGAAAATGACCTGTAAGTTAGCAACATCTTTTTAAGCAATCTTTTAAATTTTAAAAGTTCTTGCTCTCATTGTAATATTTTTCTGAAATAATCATAATTTAAAATATAAACTCAGTAAATCTGAATTTAAAGTTTCATAAAGGAAATTTAAAAATAATATATAAAAATTAACATAGAAAACTATAAAATTGTTACAGTATATCAGATTTTAAGTTGTAGTATAAGGATAATATTATCATTTATCCTCGTAAATGTTAGCTGAGTAGAATTTACAATTGTATATAGATAATATAGATGCTAACTTAAATGAGCATGTATCAAATCAGATCATTAAATTTGTCAAAGATTTTCCAACCGAAGTATGTGGTGACATTTTAAGTTTATACACTCAGAATTTGACAGCCTTTGCCTACCATAATTCATCAGTGTATAGATTCCTTATGATTTCTTATCCATAGTTAATTAAGCAGGGTGATTTTTTCTCATTGGGAAGATGCCAGTGTTTTAAGAACTTTGATGTGACTTTTTGCAACCACTTATGAAATAAAAGCAAGAAGGCAGTTTACAGGGGTTTGGGTTTTTTTTTGTTTGTTTTTAAATTTCTGTATCATCTCTTCACCAAAAATTCTCCAGTTTGTTATTTTAAAAGAAAAGGGACAGAAGAGTTTGATTTTGCAAGGGACAGATAAGTAACCTCCATGGATTTTCACCACAGGGAGATGTAAGCAGCTGTGAACCTGCATTCTTGAGAAACTAAAAAGCAATTTTGCCTGAATAAAACATCAGTGAGTATCTTGTGCTGCCTATGCTTAGCTTAGAAAAATCTTCTTTTTTTTTCATTCTGTTCCTATATGCCACAATTCTACAAGCAAAGTATCTCCATTCTCTAGTTCCTATGACATATACTAGCTTTGTTAAGCACTTTTATCCTAGTGTGGGCCAGCCTACAGTTAAGAAACAGAATAGAATGTCAGAGGCAAAGCTCACAACTGAACTTCTCTTCTAAGAGGTAATTAGGGCAAAATATGACTAGATCCAAGGTTTTTCGACATCCTGTAGTAAATTAGAATATTTTTAAATGTCAGAAGTTCACTCAAATGTTTTCCCAATTACACTATTTTTCTATGAACCTTCACTAATACTCTGTAATGTGACCTGAAAAATTATTTGAGGATCAGCATTAATGCATTAAAATTAAACAAGGGAAAAAATGAAGTTTTGTGTATACCTTTTATCTTATCTACTATTTCTCATTGCTTTTGAGGGACGGGCCCTGTCATTAGTCTATGCTTCTAAGTATTTCCGTTCATTACCAGGTATGGTCTTTCAGTGAGTACTATATATTCTGCTTTGTAACAGAAAATCCTAAAGATGGTAGGTTATAGACATTTGGAATCAGCAACACTGGTACTAATGGCAAAGTAATGGTACTGTTTAACATATCAATTAAAATATAAACAAATCAAAGTAATCTTAATTAAAAATGAATATTTAACAACTTTAGACTGAGTATCTGTTACACTGTTGTTCAGTCATCCAGTTGTATCTAATTCTTTGTGACATCCATGAACTGCAGCATGCCAGACCTCCCTGTCCCTCACCATCTCCTGAAGTTTGCCCAAGTTCCCATCCATTGCATTGGTGATGCCATCCAGCCATCTCATCCTCTGATATCATCTTCTCCTCCTACCCTCAATCTTTCTCCCAGCATCAGGGACTTTTCCAATCAGTCGGTTGTTTGCATCAGATGACCAAATTACTGGAGCTTCAGCTTCAACATCAGTCCTTCAACCAGTATTTAGGGTTGTTTTCCTTTAAGATTGACTGGTTTGATATCCTTGCTGTCCAAGAGACTTATAGGAGTCTTCAGCACCACAGTTCGAAGGCATCAACTGTTATATATAATAAGTCAATTACTCGCAACAATTTGACTATATCATCTTTCAGATCAACAAGGACAATAAAATGATCAAATGTATAAAAAGTAACTCAATATGGGGTCTAATGTTTGAAAACATTTTTAGGGTTTTATCATAGGACTTTTAAGTAAGAGGATTAATCTATTTTTACAGAAATTATGCAGAGAACAAACATTCATCCAAATTATACATAGCAGACTAAGCTTGTAGGATCCTTTTGGAGGCACATAAAAAATTATGTGTTAGTCACTTAGTCGTATCCGACTGTTTGCAACCCCAATGAACTGCACCAGGCTTCTCTACCCATGGAATTCTCCAGGCAAGAATTCTGGAGTGGGTTGTCATTCCCTTCTCCAAGGAACCCAGGTCCCGGCATGGCAGGTGGATTCTTTACCATCTGTGCCACCAAGAAAGCCCTAAAAGTGTATTGCTTTATCATTTTATCATGTTATCATGAAAATTTAGATTTATTCTGTCCAAGTCTTCAAAATAGTATGAAAAAAATCTTAAAAGATATTTTAAATTTTATTTTAAATATGTAAATAAAATAAACATAGAAGGAGAAATACAATTTCTCAAATGTTCACAATTACATTATGATACATGACTGACTGACTGAGCAACAGCAACTCTGAGACAAGGACTTTTTATAGCAATGGGTTTGAGCACCAGTACTGTGTCTATGGTGTCATTTAGATGGAAAAAATATCATCCCTAATGTGGAAAATTGTTTCTCCAAGGTGATTAAGAGGAAGGATTGGGAAGTGACCCTTAGTTCCTCAGATCTCCATTACTAAGAATTGGAATGTTGGAAAGGCTGGTAGAAGGCTGAGCACTGAAGAACTGATGCTTTTGAACTGTGGTGTTAGAGAAGACTCTTGAAAGTCCCTTAACATCAAGGAGGTAAAACCACTCAGTTGTAAAGGAAATTAACCTGGGATATTCACTGGAAAAACTGATGCTGAAACTAAAACTCCAATCTTTTGGCCACTAGATGTGAAGAGCCGACTCACTGGAAAAGACCCAGATGCTGGGAAAGATTGAGGGCAGGAGAAGAGGGCAACTAACTGAGATGGTTGGATGGCATCATCGCCTCACTGGACATGAGTCTGAGTAAACTTCAGGAGATGGTGAAGCCTGGCATGCTGAAGCCCCTGGGGTCACAAAGAGTCAGATATGACTGAATGACTGAGCAACAGCAACTCCGAGGCAAGGACTTTTTATAGCAATGGGTTTGAGCACCAGTACTGTGTCTATGGCGTCATTTAGGTGGAAAAAATATCATCCCTAATGTGGAAAATTGTTTCTCCAAGGTGATTAAGACAAAGGATTGGGAAGTGGCCCTTAGCTCCTCAGATCTCCATTACTAAGAATTGGAATGTTGGAAAGGCTGCTTTGAGTAATGACTGAGCAACAGCAACTCCGAGGCAAGGACTTTTTATAGCAATGGGTTTGAGCACCAGTACTGTGTCTATGGCGTCATTTAGGTGGAAAAAATATCATCCCTAATGTGGAAAATTGTTTCTCCAAGGTGATTAAGACAAAGGATTGGGAAGTGGCCCTTAGCTCCTCAGATCTCCATTACTAAGAATTGGAATGTTGGAAAGGCTGCTTTGAGTGATGAAGATTCTAAAGCACTTAAATTTATAATAGTCTCTTTTCCAATGTCCTGGCTGCTTGCAATAACGGCAGAAATTAAGAAAGTTTTAATTTTAGGAGCCTTCATTTCTTAGAGTTGGGATGATAGGGAATGAGGAATTTGGTCAGATATTAAAGGTGGTCAGATTTTGAGGGAGATAAATCTCTCTAAACTAATTTATTGGAATTTTTGCCCCCATTGGACTCTATGAGAACAGACACAGAAGCCCAAGGTTGGAATCAGTTATGAAAAGTCTCAGAGGAACTGGACTAAAGATTGGTCAAACAGAGGCAATCTTTCACCCTGACAATCATTTATGCCTAGGAGAAAAACGTCTCATTATAATAATGTTTGACATGGTTTCAGGAAATTTGTTTCCTCAAAGTCTTAATGCTCCAGTCAATGAACAGCCCCCTAAAGACTCATTAATAATGGTAGAAATGTCTACACATTTATCTGACATTTACTTTAGATCAAGAGCTCATTTGGATCTCTCTAAGTGGTGTATTAATAGAGACCATTGTCAGATTTCTTTAAGAAAGCAGGTTTAGACTCATTTGCGACTTTTTTTTCATTATTTTTAGAAGCAAACTAAATATAATACACTTGAATTTTCAATTCTATGGTGAAATCATTGGGTTGAGGGAAGAAGTTGATTTTTTCATGAAGCAAAGCCTTCTTTTATTCTCCAGTGTGAACCTAATGAGAGAAATGCTTTCTCTGCAGCACAGTGAACTGAAGGTCATCATCAGTTCTGTTTACTCCTGTTGCAAGTGACTTCATTGCTTGTAAATAATTCATGATACTATGTTATAAATAACATTTTATGTAGAAGAAAACCATGTCTGGGTTTACTAAGTGTTTCTTTAATCTACAGAAATATATCAACTCATATAGTTTCCACCTCTGTATACAGCCTTAGCATAGTCATGTAAAAATTGCCTTCTGAAACTTTACTATTGAAATTAGGTGTCTGATTGTTGATATACAGAAAACTTGCAGCAAAAGGTAAACTGGTATCCACCAGATTGTTATTTTTAAGAGTTCCCTAAAGAAGCAATGTAATGCATCAAATGTTTATCTGAATTACTTGAATACTCAAGGGATTATTAAAGGATGTATTATAGGCTAAATTTCATAAAGTAAAAATTAATGCAGAAGCAAATCCACCCTCACCCCTAAATCTTGACATTTTTTTTTCTTCTTCAAGACAGTAAATAAAAAGATTTTGGGAAAAAAATTGTTTGCCTTTTTCCTTCTATTAAAGTTTTCAAGATCTTTCTTACATTTACAGAGTATAATTGTTCACCACTGAAATAATATATGCCTTTATAAGACAAATAGGGTTTCAGATGGTAAAGAATTAGCCAGCAATGCTGGAGATGCAGATTCAATCCCTCCATCAGGAAGATCCCGTGGAGAATGTAATGACAACCCACTCCAGTATTCTTGCCTGGAGAATTCCATGGACAGAGGAGCCTGTCCATAGGGTACAGAACATGGGGTTGCAAAGAATCAGACAGGACTGAGCAACTAACACACACAATAAACAAATATAACTACCTAATATATAAATAATGACATACAATAACAAATATTTCTCTAATTCAAAATTTAGTTGGAAAAATTCTTCTAAAATATTGTAAAAAATTTTCTTTACAGCATTCACTTCATTATTTCTTTCATTAAACCTTACTTAAAAATGAGTAAAGTTCATGATGATTCAGTTATCTAGTAAAATAAGAATACATTTAAACAAATAATTGCATGTAACTGTACATGAATACATCATGTGCTTAATTACATTGATATTTTACAGCTTAGATGTGCAAATATATTCATATCTCACAATTTGATAAAATATTTGACATTTCAAGTATATGCCTGTCAAGAAACCAAGACACATTATTTTTTACACATTTCTGTATGGTCAGGGGTTTTTAAAAAAGGAAAATAGGCAACACAGAATTAAGTAATATTAAATGGCAAACAGTGCTTAAAAGTCAGAGGTTGTATATTTTCCCAGAATCATTTGATTATATTCCAGGGACAGTAGAGCCAGGATCATTTGTTCTCTTTCAAAGAGTAATGTAACCTTTCTTTTTTCCCCTATAGTCAAATGTTCCCACCAAAGACCTGTGAAGTCACTCTGCTTCTTTTCTGATAGCTACTATACAAGAGGCTTCAAGATTCATAATTTCAGGGTTCTTCAGTGGTACAGAATTTTCTTTCCATGTACATTTTAGTGTTGTTTCCCTTGCCCCAGCTTTCTAATATGGAATATCAATCTATTTACTTATTGTATTTCATTCACTAGAGGTTTGTAGTTTTGTACATATTTTGTTATATTTAAATTTTAGGAGTGCTAACATAAATAATATTTTGTTTTAATTGGAAATATACCTTATTCATGCTGGTATAGAGGAAAGAGATTAACTGAATTTTGTATAATAACCATACATCATACAATCTTATTAGATTGGTTTATTAGTTCAAAGAAGTAAATAAATGGAGAGATATTCTAGGAACATGGCTAGAAAGACTTAAAATTATCAGAGTATCACTTCTTTCCAACTTGATCTGTATATTTAGCAATCCCAACCAAAATCCTAAGTTATTTTGTGGTTCGTGATGACTGATTCTAAAGCTTATATGGAGAGGAAAAAGACCCAAAGTAATCAACATAATGTTGAAGGAGGAGAACAAGCCGGAGAACTAACACTGCCCAACTTCTAGACTTATTGTAACACTATAGTAATTAAGACTTAGTGGTGGCATGATTTCCAATTGCCAAGATATGAAAGCATCCTAAGTGCCCAAGTGTCAAGCAAAGGATAAATGGATAAAGAAAATACACACACACACACACACACACACACACACACACGCACACACATTTATATGATGGAGCAGTACAGAGCCATAAAGGAGAAAACTTGCCATTTGTATCAACACAGATGGACTTAGAGGATATTATGAAATATGCCAGAGGAAGAGAAATCATGCATGATATTATTTACATATGGAATCCCAAAACATCAACAAACTAGTGACTGAAAACAAAAAATAAGCAGATTTATAGATATGGGAGCAACATAAGGCTAAGAGATTAAGAGGGACAAACTATTATGAATAAAATAAGCTAGAAGGATATAGACAGCATCTTGGAATACACACACACACACACACGCACACATTTATATGATGGAGCAGTACAGAGCCATAAAGGAGAAAACTTGCCATTTGTATCAACACAGATGGACTTAGAGGATATTATGAAATATGCCAGAGGAAGAGAAATCATGCATGATATTATTTACATATGGAATCCCAAAACATCAACAAACTAGTGACTGAAAACAAAAAATAAGCAGATTTATAGATATGGGAGCAACATAAGGCTAAGAGATTAAGAGGGACAAACTATTATGAATAAAATAAGCTAGAAGGATATAGACAGCATCTTGGTAGTTTAGTTGCTAAGTCCTTTCCTGTGCTTTTAAGACCCCTTAGACTTTAGCCCACAGGTTCCTCTGTCCATGACATTTCCTAGGCAAGAATACGGGAGTGGGTTACCTTTTTCTTCTCCAGGGGATCTTCTTAACTCAGGGATCAAACCTATTCTCCTGCATTGGCAGGCTGATTCTTTACCACTGAGCCATCAGGGAAGCCCAAACAATATTTTATAATAACCAGAAATGGAGTTGTTGCTACTGTTCAGTTGCCAAGTTATCTGACTATCTGAGACGTAAAGAACTGTAGCACACAAGCCTTCCCTATTCTTCACTATCTCCCGGAGTTTGCTCAAACTCATATCCATTGAGTTGGTGATCCCATCCAGGCATCTCATCCTCTGTTGCCCCCTTCTCCTCTTAACCTCCATCTTTCTCAGCACCAAGATCTTTTTCAGTGAGTTGGCTCTTTGCATCAGGTAGTCAAAGTACTGGAGCTTCAGTTTCAGCACCACTCCTTCCAATGAGTATTCAGAGTTGATTTACTTTATGATTCACTGTTTGTTTGTTTGTTTGTTTGTTTCTCTCCCTGCAGTCCAAAGGACTCTGAAGAGCTTTCTCCAGCCCCACAGTTTGAAAGCATCAATTCTTCAGTGCTATAATTTCTTTATGGTCCAACTCTTACATCCATATATGACTACTGGAAAAACCAGGGCTTTGACCAAATGGACCTTTGTCAGCAAAGTGCTGCCTCTGCTTTTTTAATATGTTGTCTAAGTTTGTCATGGATTTCCTTCCAAGGAGCAAGTGTCTTTTAATTTCATGTCTGCAGTCATTATCTGCAGTGATTTTGGAGCCTAAGAAAATTAATTACATCACTGTCTCCACTTTTTCCCCATCTATTAGCCATGAAGTAATGGGACCAAATGCCATGATCTTCATTTTTTGAATGTTGTATTTTAAACCAGCTTTTTCACTTTTCTCTTTCACCTTCAAGAGTCTCTTTAGCTCCTTTTTGCTTTCTGCCATTAGATTGGTATCATCCGCATATCTGACATTTCTGATATTTCTCCCAGCAATCTTGATTCCATCTTGTGAGTCATTCAGCCCGGCATTTTGCATGATGTACTCTGCATATAAGTTAAATAACCGGGTGGACAATACACAGCCTTGATATATTTCTTTCTCAGGGCTGAACCAATCCATTGTTCCATGTCCGGTTCTAATGGACTATAGCCAACCAGGCTTCTCTGTCCATGGAATTCTCCAGGCAAGAATGTTGGAGTGGGTAGCTGTCTCCTTCTCCAGGGGCTCTTCTTCACCCAGGGGTCAAACCAAGGTCTCTGGCACTGCAGGCAGATTATTAACTGTCTGAACAACCAGGGATGAAACTGAGCACATTGTTCACAGTGTTATTGACAATGCTGAATGCTTTCCAATAATTGGACATTAATAGCAAAATAGCCCACAACAAATGAAATAAGCTTTTAAAATATTACTGCATTTGTATTCTTCTCAATCATTTAATTTATATTTGATGATTTTGATGTTGTAGTTCAGTCCCTAAGTTGTGTCCGATTGTTTGTGACTCCATTAACTGTAGCATGCCAGGCTCCTCTGCCCTCCACTATCATCCAGAAGCTTTTGATGGCTTGGTTACATTACACAAAAATTAACAACTTCTTGAACTTTTCCAGGTTGCTGTGTGTATGTACAAATGCAAATTTTATGAAAAATTGAATAAAACTCCCAGCTCAGAAATAAACAGAATAACAGCATTGAAACTCTATCTATAATTGACGTGATCAATAGCCTCTTAAAGTCCCCCCCACCCCTTCCGGGGAAAGAAGAGATGCCTTCGCGGTGTTCCATGTGGGTGCCCTGAGGCGGCCGTGACAGCCCCACAGACCAAGGCTTAAACTGCGAACAGACTTGGGTCGGCGGCCTCGGTTCCTCCCGGGGCCACCCTCTGCCGTCCGTCTGAGGGTGCCGCCTTCTCTCTGCATTTGTGTCTGTCTCCAGTTCTTTTGCTATCAGGACGTTTGTCCTGTTGATCAGGACCTTCCTTGACAACCTCTTCTTAACTTGATTCCCTCAGTGAAGACCCGACTCCCACTCAGGTCTTGCCCAGAGGTGCTGGGGGTCAGGACCCCCACATCTGAGTTCCAGCCGAGCCTAATGACAGCGTCCATTGATGTGGACAGTTACTATTGATGTGTTCTTGGGGAACTGGCCTATTTGACTTCTGTGCATATGAAATGAGAATAGGCTCACAATATGAACAGCCATACGCAAATACTTAGTAACCTGCCTTCCTAAAATTAAACATTGAGTAGTATCATAATTATTACATAAATACATGCAACTATTAAAAAGAGAATTTTGATATGCACACACACACACTATATATATATATATATATGCACACACATGTTATCATAGCCAAATATATCATTCATATCAGAAGGAAATGGCAACCCACTCCAGTACTCTTGCCTGGAGAATCCCATGGAGGGAGGAGCCTCGTAGGATACAGTCCATGGGGTCACAAAGAGTCCGACACGACTGAGCGACTACACACACACACACA